>JAYJMH010057005.1:0-12748 GCA_036873815.1 Phacellophora camtschatica | reverse complement strand
CAAAAATTTGATTCCTCAACTTGTTTTTGCTTGTTTCTCGACTTGTTTGTCGGATACAAATCATGTAAATGTATTTTTAGACTGTGCTTCAACTGCACTTTGTGCAACCGAAGTTTTGTTCTGATTTTCGGAGACCAAAATTTTGCGTTGATGTCTCTTTAAAATCAGTGACGTACCTAAAGATTTATGACGAGATGCTAACTATATAAATTTTCCGACAAACATCTGTGAACAGTATAATTCGTGATCAATTTTCCGACAAACCTGTATTTTTGATACTCGGTGAGGGAGCGACTGCTGCCCCTGATCCCCTCTATTTCCGGTACAGGTTAAAATACAGTAAAATCCCGTTTTTAAGTAACAACCGTATGATAAAATTACACTCTAAATTCTGCTCATAAAAATAGGAAAGCATTGAATTAATTAAGAGAGAACAGTTCCTTGATGTCAAAGACGAGTTTCTTAAACGTAGGGCTTTGCTGTAGGTCAGCGTAAAGCCATACCCTTTGCCCAAATAAAGAAATTGCCGAACAATAGTAAAGTTCGTTAAAAAGAGTTCATCTTCGAAAATCTGATAACATTTTTGTCAAAACAGCAAGGTTATAGCCTTACTATTTGGCTGATCTTATGGTTTTGGAAAACTGCATAATCTAAGGCAAAATTGTAAGGTTATAGCCTTGCTATTTGGCTGAAATCGATGTTCTCAATAATTGCCTAATTTTAGGCAAAATGGTGAAGTAATAGCCTTACTGCTTGGCTCAAATCGCTTATTTTAAAAATGGTCCACTATTAGGTGAAATCAATATTTTTAAAATTTAATAATTTAAGGATGGTAAGGTTATTTCCTTACCTTTAGTCGAAATCAATCTTTTTTAAAATTGTCTACTTTTAGGCAAAATGGTTATCGGCTTACTTTTTTCTTGAAATCGACGTTTTAAAAACCTTTTAATTTTATGCAAAATTGTAAAGACGTAGTCTTACTTTTTTGCTGAAATAAATATTTTTGAATATTGTCTAATTTAAGGCAAAAAGGTAAGGTTATAGCCTTACTTTTTTGCTGAAATCAATGTATATAATAATTGTCAAATTTCAGGCAAATTTGTAAGGTTATTACCTTACTTTTTGCTGAAATCAATGTTTTTAAAAATTGTCTAATTTTAGGCAAAATGGTATGGTTATAGCCTTACCTCTTCTCTGAAATCGATGTTTTTAAAAATTGACTACTTTTAGGCAAAATGGCAAGGTTATAGCTTACTTTTTTGCTGAAATCAATGTTTTTAAAAATTGTCTAATTTTAGGCGAAATGGTAAGGTTAAAGGCTTATGTTTTTGCTGAAATCGATGTTTAAAAATTTACTACTTTTAGGCAAAATGGCAAGGTTATAGCTTACTTTTTTGCTGAAATCAATGTTTTTAAAACTTGTCTAATTTTAGGAAAAATGGTAAGGCTGAAGCCTTGCCTTTTTCCTGAAGTGGATGTTTTTAAAATTGACTACTTTTAGGCAAAATGGCAAGGTTATAGCCTTACGTTGTTGTTGAAAACAGTATTTGTAAAAATTGTTTAATTTTAGGCAAAATGGTGAGGTTATAGCCTTAATGTTTTGCTGAAATCGATATTATTAAAAATTGTCTAATTTTAGGAAAAATTATAAGAAAATAGCCTTACCCTTTTTGATGAAATCGATGTTTTTCAAAATTGCCTAATTTTAGGCAAAATGGTATGGCTAAAATTGTTTACTTTTAGGCAAAATGGTAAGGTTATAGCCTTAGTTTTTGTTGAAATCGATATTTTTGATAATTGTGTATATTAAGGCAAAATGGTACCATTACAGCCTTACTTTTTTGCTGAAATCAAGATTTCTAATAATTGTCTAATTTAAAGCAAAATGGTACGGTTACAGCCTTACTTCTTTGCTGAAATCGATGTTTTTAAAAATTGACTACTTTTAGGCAAAATGGCAAGGTTATAGTTTACTTTTTGTCTAATTTTAGGCGAAATGGTAAGGTTATAGCCTTACATTTTTGCTGAAATCGATGTTTTTAAAAATTGCCAATTTTTAGGCGAAACGGCAAGGTTATTACCTTACCTTTTGCTAAAATCAATATTTGTAAAAATTGTTTAATTATAGGCAAAATGGCAAGGTTATAGCTTATATTTTTGCTGAAATCGATGTTTAAAAATTGACTACTTTTAGGCAAAATGGCAAGGTTATAGCTTACTTTTTGCTGAAATCAATGTTTTTAAAAATTGTCTAATTTTAGGCCAAATGGTAAGGCTAAAGCCTTGCCTTTTTCCTGAAGTCAATGTTTTTAAAAATTGACTACTTTTAGGCAAAATGGCATGGCCTTACGTTGTTGTTGAAAATAAGATTTGTAAAAATTGTTTAATTTTAGGCAAAATGGTGAGGTTATAGTCTTAATGCTTTGCTGAAATCGATATTATTAAAAATTGTCTAATTTTAGGGAAAATTATAAGAATATAGCTTACAGCTTTACTTCTTTGCTGACTTCGATGTTTTTAATAATTATCTACTTTTAGGCAAAATGGTAAGGTAATAGCCTTATCTTTTCTCTGAAATCAATGTTTTTAAAAATTGTCTACTTTTAGGCAAAATGGCAAGGTTATATAGCCTTACATTTTTGCTGAAATCAATGTTTAAAAAATTGCTTAATCTGAGGCAAAATGGTAAGGTTATAGCCTTATCTTTTCTCTGAAATCAATGTTTTTGAAAATTGTCTACTTTTAGGCAAAATGGCAAGGTTATAGCCTTACATTTTTGCAGAAATCAATGTTTATAAAAATTGTTTAATTTGAGGCAAAATGGTAAGGTTATAGCCTTACGTTGTTGTTAAGAACAATATTTATAAAAATTGTTTAATTTGAGGCAAAATGGCAAGGTTATAGCCTTACGTTGTTGTTAAGAACAATATTTGTAAAAATTGTTTACTTTTAGGCAAAATGGTAAGGTTATTGCCTTAGTTTTTGTTGAAATCGATATTTTTAATAATTGTCTATATTAAGGCAAAATGGTACCATTACAGCCTTACTTTTTTGCTGAAATCAAGATTTCTAATAATTGTCTAATTAAGGCAAAATGGTACGGTTATAGCCTTATCTTTTCTCTGAAATCAATGTTTTTAAAAATTGTCTACTTTTAGGCAAAATGGCAAGGTTATAGCCTTACATTTTTGCTGAAATCAATGTTTTTAAAAATTGTCTACTTTTAGGCAAAATGGCAAGGTTATAGCCTTACACTGTTGCTGAAATCAAGGTTTATAAAAATTGTTTAATTTGAGGCAAAATAGTAAGGTTATAGCCTTACGTTGTTGTTAAGAACAATATTTGTAAAAATTGTTTAATTTGAGGCAAAATTGTAAGGTTATAGCCTTACATTTTTGCTGAAATCAATGTTTTTAAAAATTGTTTAATTTGAGGCAAAATGGTAAGGTTATAGCCTTACGTTGTTGTTAAGAACAATATTTGTAAAAACTGTTTAATTTGAGGCAAAATTGTAAGGTTATAGCCTTACATTTTTGCTGAAATCAATGTTTATAAAAATTGTTTAATTTGAAGCAAAATGTTAAGGTTATAGCCTTACGTTGTTGTTAAGAACAATATTTGTAAAAATTGTTTAATTTGAGGCAAAATGGTAAGGTTATAGCCTTATCTTTTCTCTGAAATCAATGTTTTTAAAAATTGTCTACTTTTAGGCAAATTGGCAAGGTTATAGCCTTATATTTTTTCTGAAATCAATGTTTATAAAAATTGTTTAATTTGAGGCAAAATGGTAAGGTTATAGCGTTATCTTTTTTCTGAAATCAATGTTTTTAAAATCGTCTACTTTTAGGCAAAATGGTAAGGTTATAGCCTTACATTTTTGCTGAAATCAATGTTCGTAAATATTGTATAATTTTAGGCAAAATGGTAAGGTTATAGTCTTATCTTTTTTCTGAAATCAATGTTTAAAAATTGGTTACTTTTATGCAAAATGGTAAGGGTATAGCCTTAGTTTTTGCTGAAATCGATGTTTTTAATACTTTTAGCCAAAATTGTATGGTTATAGCCTTACTGTATTGCCGAAATCAATGTTTGTAAAAATTGTTAAATTTTAGGCAAAATGGTAAGGTTATAGCCTCACCTTTTTGCTGAAATCGATGTTTTCAAAAATTGCGTAATTTGTTTCAAAATTGTAATGTTACAGGCTTACTTTCTTGCTGAAATCAATGTTTTTTAAAATTGTTTAATGTTCCGAAATATTTAAGATTATAGCCTCACTTTTTTCTGAAATCGATTCTTTTGAAGATTGTCTAATTTTTGGCAAAATGGTATGTTTATAGCCAAACTATTTGACTCAAATGGATGGCTTTAAAAATTGCCTATTGGTAGGCAAAATGGTAAGATCACAGCTTTGCTTTTTGGCTTAAATAGGTTTTTAAAAATTAAAACGTTATCTTTGGGAAAATTGTATGGTTATAGCCTTACTATATGGCTGAAATGAGCCAATTTTTAAAACCTCGATTGCAACAAAATATGAATATTAAAAAAAATAATAGCCATAGTTTTGGGCTAAAGTTAACAATTCTGAAAATCAGTCTGCTTTTGTCAAAACAGTCAAGGTATAGCTTTACCTGTTGACCAAAATTTGCGTCTTTGAAAATTGACTTATTTTGGTCAAAATGGTAAGGTTATAGCCATAGTTTTAGGCCCAAATTAGGACGGTGGACTGACTTCTTTAAAGAAACATTTGTCCATTCTCAGTGTCGAGATGACATAAAAACTGTTACTGTTTGTTTGCAGTTTATGTCACATGATAAAGCTATTTGGAAATATTCCTTTTTGAAATCAAGTTTTATCTCTCGTTTCCCAAAAGCATGGCAGCAAAACGTGCATGTTTTTGCAATAGAAAATTTCTCAATATACTAATCACGTGATACAAATTGCAGTGAAAACAAACGCAAGTCGAATTTATGAATTAATCAAGAGCATCGAATTTTAATTTTTGACAAAACCATATTTTTAAAGTTTTCGTCAAATTAAAATAGAGTTTTTGTCAGGTAAAATAGTCTGTATGGCAATATTTTGACTCAAATAGAGCTTATTGCAAATTTTAAAGATTAAATAGAATAGGGTGCGGAAAAATATGTCAGAAGGCTAAATGGATCATCTTTATTTTCGAGCATTACACTTCTACCATGTTTCATTTAAACATTGCATTTCTTTAAAAAAATAATTCATTAAAATTGTTATTCTTTGAACATGTTACAAGATTACGACCAGTGATACTTTGCCACTCTGTTAGGAAAGAAAAATTGAATGACTCATTTTGCTCCATTCTAAGGTATTGCTCCCCTATTCCACCCTGAAAATGTTAATCCAAGATTACTCATAAAAATAAAGCAGTAAGTGTGCCTTAAACTGATTCCCAAGTAACAAACATTTTACACACAACTACTTGATGCAAATCATTCAAAAACGACTACTTTACAAAGATAATTCAAGAACGACTATTTTATCATAATTTCATGAGTTCAGCCATAACAAATTTGTTTTTGTGTTGCAACAGTTAATCTTCTGCAGGAATATCTGATGATATAATATCCATCTGTTTTAACGTTCATCATGGCAACATTATTTCCTACAATAAAAATGGATAAATAACAATTCATCATGGATCTTATCAGCCTCGTTTTCAATCGTATTTCAAATGACATAGCCCTGGGAACGAGGTTAGGATTTCATGGATCCTCTTTGGGTTCGTTTCCTCTGCATTTGCATCATGTGATTAATATCTTGAAACGTTTTTTATTGCACAAACATGCACGTTTGCTGCCATGCTTTGGGAAAAAATGTAAAATTTGATTCGAAAAGGAAGATTTCCCAATGGATTCATTATGTCGCCATCATTGAAAAAGCACACAGCAAAAACTAAAGCAAAAACCACTCAGCAAAAAGGTGCAGCAAAAACTAACGCAGGCTGAAACACAAGCTGAGTTAATAATTGGTCCTGAGAATAAAACAATGGGTCTGTGTAATGGTTGAACTCTTACTCTAACCCAGCGTAAAATCGAACAGTGCGCAAATTGGGGTTATGTTGCGATGCAATTTTTTTTTTGTTATACTGTAATGCCACATACGTATATTACTGCCCCATATTCTGATTTAAATTATGATTTAAGTTATTTGTTTCTTCTTTTCAAAAATACCCCTCAGGTTGACCGTTATAGTAACCTCACTAAGTTGGTCTTATCATCATTTGGGGTAATCAGTGGTTGGTTGTACATTGACCCAAGTTCTTGCCAGCCAAATTTGGAACTTGTTAGAATTTGATGATTAGCCTTTGAATTTTAAGTAATTTCTACATTGGGTCAATGTACATGTCACACCAGTAGTGACGCTTCGCTTCCCTAGCCTAGCTTAGATTATTACTATTTATTTATTTACTTATTTATTTGTCTGATAGGGTGGTGGCGACTTCCTAGTGCGCACGGGGTGGGAACAAATTTTCTTCGCCAGCGCCAAAAGGGTTGCGCAGAGCAAGAAGCTTTCTTTTATACTATCTCTCGACTTCAAAACAAGGCAATTTAAACGTATGACGATTAGTACCCAAGAAATTGAATTGATATTTGACATCACAAAATTTTTCTTCTAACTATTTTTCCATTTCACCAAAAGTAAAACCATGACTTAATCGAAAAATTCCATCATGAAAAAAGCGTGCACCAACGACAAAACTGCGCAACAAAAATTGCACACTGCCTGATGTGCAAGCTGAAAGTAAAACTGAAATAAACGAGAACACCAAATAAGCGGACACCTAAATCCTATCCCAAAACCTTAATCATAAATTCTATCGTGAGGAGAAAGTAAAAATATCAACTTACATTTTTTAAAGTTTGCTGTTGCCATTCTTTTCGTCAAACTTCGAATTTTTTTGGCATCTTGAAAGTTTTGTTTTGTATATTTTCATCTTCTCCAAATTCACTCCATGACTTCATCAAAATATTTCCAATATTGAAACAGCAGACAATTTCGAAAAGCACGGAAAGATTTGATAAAAAGAATGTCCAGTGCCGAAATAGCAAGCAGGAAACAATGGTGAAAATCGAAGAACCTGAAGTAATGATTTCCAAAAACATCAGGATGGTGACTTGCCATTGTAAAAGTTTTCTCGTGACTTGACATCAAAATCTCCAAAAATGAAAAAAGCACGCGGCAAAAAGGCCCGGCAACGAAAAGCGCGCAGCAAAAAAGAACGCATGCTGGCTGGCTGGTGCGCAAGATGAACACAATTCCGAAATAGCCGGAGACCGAAATTAGCGGACACACTTGGATCCTACCCTGGAATCCTACACCTATAGATCTTATCCTATACTCCTAATCCCAACTCCTATCATTAAAAAGAAAGCAAAAATAGCATACTTACTTTATCTAAAGTTTGTTGTCTTCTTTCTCGCCATATATCTAATGAATTGGCCTGACATCAAGCATTTCCATTAAAATTCATTCCATTATGTGATGAAAAAAATTATCCAATGTTAAAATAGCAAGCAGCAAGCAATAGTGAAAAGTGAGGAAGGTGAACGGATGATTTCCAAAAACATCAGGATGGTGACTTGCCATTGTGAAAGTTTTCTCGTGACATCAAAATCTCCAAAAATGAAAAAAGCACGCGGCAAAAAAGCGCGCAGCAACGAAAAACGCGCAGCAAAGAAAGCGCAGGCTGGCTGGTACGCAAGATGAACATAAAACCGAAATAACACCGAAATCCTACCCTGGAATCCTACCGACCCTAAATCCTAATCCTATGAATCCTATCCTAAATTCCTAACCTGAAATCCTGCCCTAAAATATTAAACATACTTACTTTACTATAAATTTGTCATCTTTTTCTTTCTTCCAAAAAATCAAATGAATTGGCTTGATATAGACTAGTGAAACCTTTGCGTAGTGTAATTTTCATCTTCATCAAGAACTCCATTTTGTGATAAAAAAAATTCCAATGTTGAAACAGCAAGCAGCAAGCAGCAAGCAATTGTGAAAAGTGAGGAAGTTGAACGAATGATTTCCAAAAACATCAGGATGATGACATGACATTGTGAAAGTTTTTTTCGTGACTTGATATCAAAATCTCCAAAAATGCAAAAAACACGCGACAAAAAAGCGCGCAGCAACGAAAAACGCGCGGCAAAAAAAAAGCACAGGCTGGCTGGTGCGCAAGATGAACATAAGACCGAAATAACCGGAGACCGAAATACGCGGACACACTTGGATCCTACCATGGAATCCTACTCCTATAAATCTTGTTCTATACTCCTAATCTCAAATCCTATCATTAGAGAGAAAGCAAAAATAGCATACTTACTTTATTTAAAGTTTGTTGTCTTCTTTCTCGCCGAATATCAAATGAATTGGCCTGACATCAATCATTTCCTCTAAAATTCATTCCATGATTTGATTGGAAAATGTCCAATATTAAAATAGCAAGCAAGAAACAATGGTGAAAATGGAAGAACCGGAACGGAGGATTTCCAAAAGCATCAGCATGTTGACATGACATCGTGAAAGTTTTCTTTGTGACATTGCAAAATCTCCAAAAAGAAAAAGCACGCGGCAAAAAAGCACGCGGAACCAAAAAAGCACGCGGAACCAAAAAATGCCCAGCAAAAAAACTCAGGCTGGCTGGTGCGCAAGATTAGCATAAGATCGAAATAACCCGGGACCGAAATACGCGGACACCGAAATAAGCGGACACCTAGATCCTACCCTCATAATCCTACCGGCCCTAAATCCTACTCCTATGAATCCTATCCTAAAATCCTAACCTAAAATCCTGCCTGCACGAGTAACGTATTAAATATACTTACTTTACAATATATTTGTCATCATTTTATTTCTTCCCAAATTTCAAATGAATTGACTTGATATCGCGAAAGAAATCTTTGGGTCGCGTAATTTTCATCTTCATCAAAAACTCCATTATTTGATAAAAATGTATCCAATCTTGAAACAGCAAGCAGCAAATTATGAACGCGAGGAAGATGAACGGATAATTTCCAGAAGATGAGTATAATGACTTGACATCGTGAATTTTCTTCCTGACTTGATCAAAAATTCTCCAACATGAAAAAGTACGCGAAAAAAAGCGCGCAGCAACGGCGAAGCGCGCAGAAAAGAAAATTCGCAGCAAAAAAAAATGCTCAGCAAAACGCGAAGAGTCTTATGGCTAGACAGCATGCTGAAGGTATGATCCACATTGCTTGAAGGTTTCTTTCGCCGTATTCTTCGCCAAGCATAAAAGTTGCTTTTCTACCTCATTGGTGACACCATAAATTGATCAGAAAGACTTTCAAAATGAAAAACACACAACAGTAATGCAACAAATTTTATTGATATCCAGGCAACTTAAAAGCTCCATCCATTAGGCCATTACTTGCTTTCACAATGACTTGAGTCCAACATGGAAAGTGAAAAAAGCGCGAAGCAAAAAGCGCGAGGCAAAAAGCGCGAAGCAAAAAGCGCGAAGCAAAAAGCACGAAGCAAAAGGCGCGTACCAGCAATGTTTTTACCTCTTACGCTACTCGGACTGGACGATGGAAACCCAAAACTATCGAACATAAACTCTAAAAGCTCCCTAAGCTTTTAACTACAGCAAATAGCCTGCCTGAAATTCTGCAAGGCTAATTCCTACCTTGTACGGTTTGTTCCTTGCCCTTCCTCTTCGCCATGCGGCACATCACTTGTATGTTGAAAAAATAAAAAGACACACCTGGTAGTTGCTTTTTATAATCTTTTGCCAAACCAATGCGATCATTTCTCAACATATTAATATCTGTTTTCTGTTCATCAAATTGACTTCGTTGGGCTGTGAAGAGAGAAAGAATATGCAATGTATTCAACAAGTTGTAAATAAATATCTCACAGTTCCGCACTAAATATGAAAGTTATGCCATGTACTCTTCTTAAACTTGATATATTTATACTTATGCTTGTGAAAAACGTTTAGATAACATATTAACACTTCTAGTCTAATGTGAATAATAATAATAAATAGACAAGGCTATCAAACGACGCCGGTTCTTTCCTCGTGCAACCGGCTCAGCATTCCAGAAATGACGTTTCGTTCTGTCCCAACATTTAAAGCGGGATTGTCAATAATTTAGGCAAGCAATAAACTCGTTTGAGGAAAACATTATAAGTGCAACCTACCAGCAATTCTTCAAAACTCGTCTTTCTTGATTTGGTCACCCAAATAACGGTACTTTAAATTTGTCAAAATAGGCCGCTTTCGTTATTTTGAGGAGCTCTTTTCCTTTCCATGGCCAGTTGCAAATGAAATGTTTGCTGGTCAAGAATTTGGATTTACCTCGTGTCATTCCATCATATTTTTAGACGCGTGCGTAAAAGAACACCCATATTTGTCAAGTTATTTCCCCCACCTGAGAGCACGCAACAATTGAAAAAGTTATTTTCTAAACAATTTAAGGTTGTGTTTCAATCACGTCACCCAGAAAAAATAATTTACCTTCAATCCATTATATTCTGTAATCCCTTGAGAACTAAGGTTGAACCTTCTCTCTAACTCAAACTCGCTGAATGGTTTCCCATGAACTGCCTGCGCACGGTCATGGGCTGCAGAAATCTCTTTTTTGATAGACGAAAAACATATCTTCTTTCTAAGTCAAGAAACAAAATTACAAAAAGACGCAAGGAAACTATACAATTATATAGTGAAGTTAATTATTTACAATATCTGGATAGCTCGCTGTAACCGCTTATTTAAAAATTTGAAATCCATATCGAAGACCATAATTGTATCGATAGGTTGCGAACTTAAACAAACAAAGAACTAAAATTTCGTTTAATTCGCAAGGAGAACTAGATAAACAATTTCCTATTTTGTCACATTAAATCATTCTTGTCGAAGTTGTAGGAAAAGATTTGGTATTCAAGTTCTAATGTTCTATATTCTCGTTAATATTTTAGTAATATTTGTATTTTCTTTTGTAGGTACGAAGTTATATCACCCCTATGTAAATAGGAAATATTGAGTTAATTAAAACTTCTTGTCCTGTTATATGTTGTGACTGTAAAACTTTAGTTGAAAATGCAGAATGTAGTGATTGGGTGAGAAAAAAGATGCCAGAAAATAATAAAAAGGGGAAAAGATCATTTTCGGAAAGTAAATTGCACAAATTGACATAAATTATTGAAAAAGCTGTTCTGTCATCTATGTAAAACCAAAGAATGTCAAAGCGACGGATTCTTGGATGGTGGCTCTGTCTGCTGTCCATTAACGTTATGATTTGAGAAGGAAAGGAATGAAAGTTCAAAGAATTAAGAGGATAGAAAAATGAGAAGTAATGAGAATGTTAAGAATATGTTACTACAGTTTTTATGTTTTATATGTGTTGTGTTTTTGTCTGTAAACGGGCCCTGCACCTGTTTATCAGATTAAATAATTTAGAAAAATAAAATAAAATCTTTCATGGAAACATATTCCTTGTGATGACTGCGGCTTTTATTCAACTTTCATAGCACTGGCGGCACCTCAGAACCAGAAATTGCTTAACGGAAACACAAATATTCAGTCTTCTCCAATCCAAATATTAAGGGGGCGGCTACTTCAGAACGTTTTCGAAGGGCTCTCTTTCTCGCAATGCGATAAATTTGTTTGTGAAGATAAAGAAAAACCAAGATGATGTAGTGTTTGTTGAAAAAAAAATCAAATAGAACTCCATCGCTGTTTCAAGGGAATAAAAATTAGTTCGAGTTAAAGAGGGTTTTCGAGGATTTTTGAGACCGAGCCCATTTCCAATCCGAAGCACAAGCTAAATCATAAAATAAATCAGCGCTGAATGACTGGAAGCTCTTGCAAATCAGAAGATAAAAAAACAACTGCTTCTTCTTGTCAAACTATTTCATAAAATAAAGATTGAAGAGTAAATTTATCTTTACTCTTCAATCATGAACTCTTTTGTTGTTCAGTCAGATTCTCTTTTGTTTCCCGAAACGCAAACAATCTCTTCATCATAAAATAAACCAGCGCTGAGTGATTCAAAGCTCTCTGGAGACAAAGACAAAACAGGTCGAGTTAACCAGTTAAGGCAGGTTTCTATTTAGCCGTAGGCCTAATTGTCTGTGGCTACCTGAGACTTACCCACTTACCCTAAGTCTGTTTCATGCCAAATCACAAATTTTTATTTCGTACTCAATGTATCGAGGCAATGCCATATCAAGGGAATGCTATGAAGGCACTCAGCGAAAAGTCTACTTGATCTCTTGGAAGCAATTTACGAACTTAAAAAATCATTGTTAATAACAGACCTTCTTATGGGATTTATCTTAACATGGGGATTTATCTTCACAAACAAGCGGCTAGCCGTTTTTATAACTTATGTGAGCAAGAGTCTGGATCATTAATTCTCTTTCTTCTTAAGTTTTGGGATACTTTCCAAAAGATTCAGAAGTCTCTGGTGTCTGATCAAGATGTACTGATCGGTGATCTTATTAACTTCTGAATATTTATCTGCAAATAGTTTAACAGTATCATCTCGATACACTGATATCATCAGCTTTCAAGGCAAAGCTCAAAACCAAAAAGAGAAAGTATGAGCAATAGTGGTGCCAAACACATCCCCTGGGGATACCGCACGTAACAGACTCTAATCTAGCACCAGTGTAACTCGTTCTAAATGGGTACAACCTTCAATTCTAAAATTTAGAAAGCAGGGCTAATCCATATCCAGAT
>JAYJMH010056994.1:0-12748 GCA_036873815.1 Phacellophora camtschatica | reverse complement strand
CTATAAAATTATATATAAAATTTACATCTGCTATCTTTACTGCCCGTTATTTCAAACATTCGAATTTCTATCCCCCCTCGTTAGGTATCTTTTTCGATATAATTATAATGTAATACTGCCTGCTATCTCCAATCAGCGGTATCACCAATTACTGACGGGGGTCTGGGGGTTTCCCCCAGCAAATTTTTAAAGATTAAAAGGGGCGCTTTAAATAAAATTCGTAATTATAGAAGGGCACATTTCAATTTTACCGGAGTAAAAAAAAGGGACTTTTCAATTTTTCTCGTGAAAAATGGCACATTTTTCAATTTGAGGGCACTTTTTCCATGTTTGCAAAAAAGTGGGGGGGGGGGGGTCGTGCCCCTAGTGCCCCCCGGTTCCTACGTCTCTGGACGAGTGGTAAATTGTTGTTGTTCAATAAAGTTGGGAGAGCAATTTTTTGGAGTATGAAGATACGACATGACAAAGAGATTTTTGTAGGGATCAAGAAAGTTTAGTAATATTATTTTTCCATCCACTCATACCCTTGTTATCTGTATATTTATTGCTTCCTTATTTTCATTTTTTTAGAGAGAAAAAGCCAAAAATTTAAAAGTCAGAGACGTGCGCTGCGCAAAGACCTTCATCTACTGCGCTGCACAAAGAAGTGCGCTGCACATGCACCTTCATCTTTTGACAAAGAATTTGTTCGTTCATTTCTGTTGTAATTTTTAGACTCTCAAAGACGTACCCTCTTGAGTGAAGTTTGAACCCAAGTCAAGTTCTGAGAATTACTCAATAGATTTCTAACTTTTAATAGCTCAGGCTCATAAATCTCCAAGAATCCAATTCGATTATATTTAACTATGTACAAAATGATTATAATAAAGATAAGTAAAAGATATCATAGGCTCTGTGCATCAAGAGTTCTAAGGTTCCGTTTCCGAGGACTGTATAAACCGAGTGACTCAAAGGCTCATGTTCCAGTGTCTATAAAGGATATAATGTCAGGTTATATAATTTAGGTATCTTCTTAGCGTATACAAAAGGTTATGTAATATATGTATGGCATACCAATCAGGGTTATGTCCATTTCCCATTTCTCTTCAAATGATAATAATAATATAACTTGCATAGAGATAGAAATATATTGTATAGATATTCATAATGTTAAAACGTAAAATATCTATATGGTATGAACTTTTTTTGTTTTATATTGATGCCTCTATTGCAAGAGCTCTACCACCTGGGTTTTCGGGTAGATGATATTTTCGGTGAAAGTTATAAATTTTAAGGCGTGAGACGTGAATTCGGTGAAATTTGTTTCGTGATCCGTGATCAGAACCGCGTGGGTGGTTAAAAGGCGTGGCTACTAAAAAACAATCGCACTACCACGTGACCAAATCTTCAGCGCTGCCCTAACACAACGCCAGTAGCACATATAATATTTTTGCAGCTTGGCACATAGGGTGTTATTTTCAGATGACATGGGGGCTACAGGGGCTAGACGAGCGGAGCGAATAAAAAGTTCCGGGATCCGGGAACCGGGAATTCGGGAGTACTCACCCGGAAGAGTTTTTGTGATCACGCCCTTGAGATTGGCTTAGAACGATTCTAATATATGTTTTTTCACTTTAAGTTAGGTCAAACATTTGATATAAAGGTTTAGCAAAATTTTAAAATTTAAGATTGCCGGATTATCTGTCGAGCTTGTTTTTGGATTCTAATGACAGACAATGTTGAGTTTTTAAGCAAAATTATGATTTTAGACAGCTAGCTTGACTTTCGTGACCATATTTTGGTTTCTACATTACAGTGATAAACTATTGCTAGAGGCTGGTGTAGCTATTTCTAGGGAAATGACAAAAACAGTGATTTAAAAAATTTGAAATGTAGAACGCAATATAGGCTGTCATGTCATATTTTATAACACGAATTCTTGTCGGCAAATTGCAAGTCGTGATCTTTTCACAAAACAATTATGGATTTTTTGCTAATAAGTTTAAAAACCAGTTGTCAAATGACGACATTTATCAAAACATTTTGCCTATTTTGTTTGGGATATATCTTGATTTGCCGACAAAAATTTTGTTTGTGCCGACAAATAAAGTAATGGGGTGAGGGGGGTACAATGCCCCCTGTAGCCCATATGGGGATGCCCCTGACCACCCTCTATATATATAAGAACTTAAAAATTTATATCCCTTACATATCTAAAACTTTTCTGTTTCAGCTTGCTCCACTCAAGACTTTTGTCTCTGAAGTTCTTTATTCAGAACGCATTTCATAATTCTTCAGAGTGTTGCTTCCACAACATTAGTGCTATAGTAGGCCAAGTAAAAAAGAAAAACGTTTCTTGTCCGAATTTTCTTCAAAATAGGCACAGGGGGCATTTTCTATTTTTATTTTTTATTTAATCACCCAGTTTTAATTTTTTATTTAATCACCCACAGTATTTGTCTAGGTATCTATTAATAAACGAAATATAAATTGTAAATTACTCAATCAACGAAAAGCATTGCCGAATTTGACAATTTGAGACATGCCAAAAGCAGGAAAGCAGTTTAGAAACGTTTTGGGAAAGATTTTAAAAAATGACGACGTTGGGAAAAGGGTTCCCACCGCCCTTGGATAAATGGGTATTAGGAAACCGGCAAGAAGAGAAGAAGGGAAACGCGAAGGCGCAAAATAAATGTTGAAGGAGGTGTTGGAGTTGAGTGGAAGGTGGTAATCAATGCTGCTGTCATTTTGATTGAAACTTTTGAAGGTACGTTTTGAGTTATCTTCAGGTTTCATGTAGAGAAAAGAAAAATGCTGATTATTATTAATATGAGATACAATTTAACTTGTTTGTTTAAGTGCTTGGTCTTAGTTATAGATAAGGGGCTTGTTGTATCTCCAATTATTTTTATAATTTAGTTTAGGCCAGAATCATGAAAATGTTTGTTTTTTAAAAAACTTTTTAGCTTATCAGCAACATACTACTATACACACGGAAATTTTTGGATAGGACAGTGCGCTTTGTTTTTATGTGTAGATCAGTTATTTTAGTTAGATAGCTTATAGCCAAAAATAATTGCACAATGAATGTATGTTTGAGGCATGATGTCGATGATGCTGGCCAGGCCTGTTTGCAAAGCATGGCACTTGCACTCCTGAGAATTTCAATAGAACAATAGGAAAACAATAGGTCTAAACAAGAGAAGAGTGCTTGTGCACACCCAAGATTTCGTCGAAAAGTACCATACTCTGCAGACTGGCTGGCAGGGCCTGTCTCTGCATAGCATGGCTCTTGTTGCACACCAGAGAAAAACAATAGGGTATTCAAATTAGACAATAGAGAACAAAAGAAAATTCTTCGTGTACACCAGAGATCTTGTCAAAAAGTGCCATACTCTGCAGACTGGTGGCAGGGGAGAGCGAGAGAGAGCTCTGGTACTGGTTAGCATGTAGATTTCATTTTGAATCTTATGTTTCGGATTTAAAGCATCAACTAGATAGTGGTTGGATATTTTCACATCAACACGGATTGCAGTTAGATTACTGTAGTTTAATTCAATGTTTTGGAGTAAGATATTTAATAATGCCAGACTGATTTTTATGATGTGAGTGCAAGCATAATGCCTATTGTTTCGAAAACAAAAGATTGAAAGAGTATTGCCACTTACTTACAACCTGACCCCGGACTTTAACCCTTTGAGTGTGAAGGTCCTCATTCAGTCTAGCTGCACTGATGAGCCCTAACATGGGGCAAAACATGTCTGCCTATAGCTGACTGTTTGAGGAGTAAGTGGTATTCTTCCAATAATATTTGAACTCAGCTCATTGTGGGATGGTTAGCAGTCTCCCTGCTGTCCCCTGGGGGACTCTAATACCACTGTATGCTGGTGCAGCTCTCAGAGTAATGTAATAGACTGTTGTTGTCTCCAAGACGCATGTGTCCTTCAAAGTAAAGATCAATTGTTTGGTCATTGTTTCCATTGGAAATATGTGTAGATCTTCTGTGTGCATTGTGTATGCATAACCAGATTGGAAAGTTTGTCATTTGTGGGCAATAACTTGCATGTGCAAAATGAAATAAACAAAGGATTACATCACAAATCTATTGTTCACTTGCCCACCACACTTTCCAATCTGGATCATTACTTAAAAGTCAAAGAGTTTTGAATTTTATGCAGAAACTTAACAATGAACATGGACTTTGAACCCCATTTCTTTTTTACACCATCATTCATTATTGATTGGTTGATTGATTGATAAAATATCATTCCAACACATGAGCATTTACATCGTAACTATTCCATGTACTAACTTTTTGCAGCATGCAATGCTTTATCATCAGAAACCCAAATTATACAAAACATCAAAGGTTAATTAATACTATTATTACCCAAGGTCAGGGCAGCAAACCTTGTAAAAAGTTTGATTGGTCGAGAGATGAGAGCATTCAAAACTGACATAAGAAAAGGGAATCATTTCTTAGCTGCTGTGTCACTATGGAAAACTCTGAATTCAGACTCAAACACAAACAGCACCAAGGCTTCATCTGCATTTAATTCAACAGAACTTCCTTTGATCATTTTCTTTTTAAAATTATATTTTTGGTTTCAAAAGAAAAAGGGCCTTCACCTGGTCCTAGCCATATTAGGGTAATAAATCAAATATTCAGCTGTTTCCTTCGTGCAGTACTGAAAAATATTAATCCAAAACCAGAGGTATAGAAAGCAACTCAGATTATTATTATTATTAAATGTAGCTCAATGCCTTTTAATTTGTTCAAATTAAAAAGACACTTCTTACCTGAACTGTGGCATGCATGAAATTACCTTAAGTAAGGGTATTATACTGTATACATAATACATATACATATTCCCCAAATATTATTTAAATTGGCAAAACAAAAGAAAATTAGGCTGCACAGAGAAATTATTAATTGTAAAATGAAAGAAATGAATAAACAAATAGGTTTTGTTAATTTTTTTACTGAGGTTAAGTATGTCATTATTCTAGAAGTCTCCATTTTTCGAAAACTTTGCATAAAGTAAGTTAATTCTCAGTTCAAATTGCTGAAATTATACACCGGGTGAGTAAAAAAACTGTAAAACATTTGCTGATCTATGCCTTGGTGACAAAACAATTGAGATCAAATTTTAAAGATATTGTGGATATAAATGATGTTAATTTACATATGAAAATTTATTTGGTCAAAATTCATCTTGTTATTCCGCAGCTACAAGCGATTTTTCTAGAAGGGGAGAGCAAAAGAACTTTTGAAATGGTTCAGCAATTTTTTTTACGATTTCTAAACTATAAGCGCACATGTTATTATCAAGGGAAGGATACAACAACAATACCACTGAATCTCTTTTCTACCATTTTATATAACTTATCTCTTTTCTACCACTTTTCTACCACTTTATATAACACTTTATGTCGAAACGATTCTCAAAAGCAATACAAACTGCAAAACTTAATTGTAGACCACCTTCTTTTGCAATTTTCTATCATTTCTGAAAACACTTTTAACAACATTTTGAAGAAAATGGAAATGAACGCATCTCTCTAATAAATGCATCCCTTTAATAAACGCTGCAGTTTGGAAAGTGGCGTTTATTAGAAGCACATAGGATATGGACAGAAAAGATCTCGCAACTGCTCAGTTAATTTCTTTAATGTTCATCTCTTCCAAAAAGAGGATTTTTCTTTATTCAATCTCACTGTCATATTTTAATTCGATTGAAGAATTTTTTCCTTTTTGGATTTCCTCGTGTCAGTAAATATGTTTTTGATTTTGCAACAAACGTCTCCTTCTAATAAACACCGCCCTGCGATACATTTATAAAAGTTTAAACGTTTACATGTAAATTAAGTTTTAATTTAAGTAGAGTTAAGTATCCCAAAAGAATGTGTTGGGGTTCATGTGGAGGAACATATCCCAATAGTTAATACATAGCCTCCTTGGCATAAAGCCCCGGATAAATATGCAAAAAGTCAGGGCGCAGTCTGGGTCTTGTAATCAGCGAGTACGACTCAAGTAATAAGTCTACGAGCACACAAGAATTATAGATAATCGAGAAACATTCTGTTCTAACCAGGATGTAATTCATTTTACGTTATTTAAAGATGATAGGTTGAATATTGCATTGAGACTGAGGAGATTATAACTCAAAATATCATACGTAAACAGAAAACGAGTAGAAAACACACACCACGGTTACATCTCAACATCAGAATTGTTAAGCTCTATCTCATATTTTATTTCTTACATCACTGAAAATTATAACCCCTGATGGAATAATTTTAGTCATCAATATGGAATTTGGTTTCCATATCATATCATCATTTTAAAACGCCTTACTTTCCACAATAATCTGTTACTATGAAAATTCCAAACTGTTTAGGCTTGATTTGTAACATGCATGGTTTTACAGTTCATAGCATGGTTTTACAGTTCATAACATGGTTTTAGAGTTACAAAGGATCCTCCAAGACTCAAGAGTTATACACTCATCTTTTCTAAAAAACCAAGTTACAATGTAGTTATAGTTAAAGGAATATAGTTGAGAATTTGTACTTAAATGGACGTTCGAAAAGCAATACTTGTTGCAATTTTTAAACTGTTTCTTTTACTTTCCAGTTGAGAAAAGATGAGTCTCCTCAGACAAGGGCTAACTGCCTTGAGAAGGCCTTTGGTCACCAATGGTTGCAATAGTCTGGCGAGAGTCACTTATCGACGCATCGCCACATCATCAGTTGCTCTTCAGCCAATGTCTGCCAACCCTGCAAAGCTGCGAGAAGCATGGAACAATAACAGCTTTGACAAAGAAAAAATGGCACATTTGTTGGACCATGACAACCATGAAATGAGAAAGCAATTTCGCGAGTTTGTCAGTGATCCAGTCATGGTACCGATTTACAATATTTCCCTTGACAAGGAGAGGGACTTGTCAATGCAGCGTTTGCAGAGAATATGTGATGCAGGGTTTATTTCTGTTCTCGATTTTCACAACAACCCGCTTCGCATTTTTGCTGCCCATGAACTTGCTGCTATTATTGATCCTTCCATGACAACGAAAATGACTGTGCAGTTCAATCTCTTCGGTGGCACTATCCTGAAGCTTGGAACTGAACGTCACCATAAAATTTTGTTAAAGGGGATTGACAGCCTTGCAGATGTCGGATGTTTTGGTTTGACTGAGCTTGGTTATGGAAACAATGCAGTCGAAATGGAGACAACAGCAATTTATGATCCCCAAACGAAGGAATTTGTTGTCAACACACCTACAACGGTTGCACAGAAATACTGGATCACGAATGGTGCTGTTCACGCCAAGTGGGCAGTGGTTTTTTCTCAACTGTATACTGGTGAAAAATGCCATGGTATTCACGGCGTTCTTGTCCGCATTCGTGACGATGATTTAAAGCCAATGCCGGGTGTACGAATTGAAGACATGGGATTCAAAATGTCAGGAAACGGTGTTGACAATGCCAAGCTGTTCTTTGACAATGTTCGCGTTCCAAGAGAGAACTTGTTGAATCGGTATTCTGACGTAGAAGAAGATGGTACTTTCACGAGCAGCATTGATGGTAATCGCAAAAGGTTTTTGACAGTTGCTGATCAGTTGTTGTCTGGTCGCATTTGCATCGCTAGCATGTCAATGGGCGCAAGCAAGGCTGCCTTGACAATCGCAATGCGGTATTCAGCAACTCGGCTTACTGTTGGTCCAAAGGGAAAATCAGATACACCGATACTTTCATATCAATTGCAACAGAGAGCTTTAATGCCGTTACTTGCTGGAACTTATGCATTAAATGTAGGCCTGGATTATGTCAAAGATCGTTGGGCATTTCAAAAGAAAGATGGATCAGAACATGGGGAAATTGTTACCATGTGTTGTGCAATCAAACCAATGGCATCTTGGCATTGCGAGGAAGTTGCATCAATAACCAGGGAAAGGTGTGGCGGCCAAGGGTATCTTTCCTGTAATCGTTTTGGTACTTTCATTGGCTTGTCACATGCAGCAATGACTGCTGAGGGAGACAATTCTGTCCTCATGCAGAAGGTTGCAAAAGAGCGTTTAACTGCATTCAAGCCCAAACGACTGGAGTCACCCCCTGAAGATATAGGCAATTTGCAGTATTTGCATTTCTTGCTTGAAAACAGAGAGCAACTGCTTTACATGACGTTGGGTGGCAAGTTAATGCAGGCTGGTTCGAGTGGCTTATACCAGTCCTGGATGCTTGAAGAAAGCGACCTCGTGCAGGCATGTGCAAAAGCATATGGAGAGTGTCTTGTAAGTGAGCAATTTGCCGAGACATTGAAGACTGCAGATGAATCTTTAAAGCCTGTTCTCACGGACTTGTATCATTTGTATTTGTTGACGATATTCGAGAAGGATCTTGGGTGGTTTTTACTTCACGGAGGATTGTCTCACGCTCAGGGAGCACGAGTGAATGAATTGTCAGCAGACTTGTGTCGTCGAATTTCACCCAAAGCTTTGGACTTGTGTGATGCTTTTGCAATAACTGATACGATGTTATCTGCTCCTATTGCTCAAGATTGGGTCGAGTATAACGTTGGTGACAACCAAGGAGAAGTGTGCTCGCCGTGATTGCTATATTTTTGAACTCTCATTTTGTTGATTGTCGCCTGTTTTATGCAATGCTGTAGAAATTTGCTGGCACTTGCTGGTAATTTATTATGTTGAAATCGAAATTAACATCAATTTCAACTTAAATTTTAAAGGGACTGCATTTCTGTTTTATTACTTCTTCGTTTGGCTGTATGGTGTTGGTATAGATAATCTGTTTGCTGTAGTTTGAGGGCAACACAAAATTTCAACTTTGAAAATTAATATCTCAAGTAACAAGGCACCAAAAATGTCAAACAAGGTATTTTTGATTAAGTTAGCAATCAATGTGTAACATCAAAAACATTTCGTAACATTTTAGGTAATATTTTCATTATCAGACTCAATCAAATCCGTAGCCATTTTTTTGGACGCCCTGTAGATAATCTATTTGCTGCAGGGCTGGAATTTTACAGGGAAATTTTGAACACTATTCACTGAGTAGAGTGGCTGATGATCAACAAAAAATCATTCGTACAGCTCTAGTGCGCTGCTGAAAATTCTTAACCCACACTATTGTAAATAAGAATTTTATTCATTTCATGAATTTTGTTAAGTCTTGTATTGGTGTGTGATGTTCGAAAATTGCTCAATAAACGCTTAAAAAATGGCTTAAATTTCCGACAGATGCCCTAAATTTCAGAGAAAAGCCTCCAAAATGTAGCCTACGGGTGGCTACCAAAATGACGTTTTTATTAATAATTTGGCAAGATTTTGGGGCATTACTTGCCCCTAAACCCCGATAATTTTTGCCTCTGATGTAGCTAAATCTTTCTTGTACGAACTATAAACAAAAGAATTAAAAAAGAACTCCCAAGGGATCTACAAAACAGTTTAAGATAACCTGGAGTTTTAGCTGACTGAGTCACAGATATGTATAGCTACATTCAATGTGCACCTATCTCAACTCTCAGATCGCCAAAGAATTAAGAACCTTAAGAACTGGAATAATAGTACTTAAGAAACTTTTTTCACTTATTCAACGAAACGCAATCCTTTTTTACTCATTTTTTAATCCTAATATCATTTCCCGCGTTGATTGTATCATTTCCCTGTTGTGGTGTTGTATCCAAGGTAGATTATGGACTACAGATAAGATTTTATGTGATCATATTTTCTTCCTTGTCACTGACACAGAAAGTTAAAAGGTATTTCAAATGCGGTTACATTACCCTGCTGATGTCAATGTTATTGCAAATAATCTCGACTTACCGATTGGGACTACCTATTCAGAAGGTATCAATTAACGTAGCTGAAAGATGTGGATTGTCATATTGTGATATTCTAGGGACAACGATTTTAAACCCAGAGAATGTGACTGTAAAAAGCCTTCAGGCTTTTTTGAAGGAACGTAATTCGTACCATGCTGGTGAAAAATTAAGAAAAACTGATTCGATAAAACCTATTCGTAAGTGATATCGATTCGTAGTGCTATCACAGCCAGAGTTTGTTACATGCGGTATCCCCAGAGGGGTACGAAGGGGAGGGGGGTCTGATCCCGTTGTCCCGGTAAAAATATGCGAAAATCCCGTTTCCCGATAGAAAATTTGTGGAAATCCGGTTTCCCGATAGATTTCTTATTATGTGATTCCCTGCCATTCCAAATTTGTTGTTTGCGCCTGAACATGGTGGAAGAAACACAAGAAGGCGAATTTGACGACAAAATCGCGATATCAATTCGATATCATTAATCAATTCTTGCAATTCTTCTCTGCTTTCTAATCACAAAACGCGTGATTTGTGCAGGGATGCCCGGGATCGAACAAACGTCAAGGGGGGGGGGAAGGAATATGCGAAATGTGCGAAAAAATGGGGGCTCTGAGGTTATTCTCCTTTCCTTGAATAATTTTTGTGGCCACACCCTTCAGATTGGCTTAGAGTGACTTTGCTTTAAATCGCTGATTGACCTTCCAGGTAAGTCAAAATATCTAAAGGATAGAAGATGTAAAGTTTTATATAGCAAAATTTCCATCTAAGATTGCCAGAAAGGCTGTCGAGGCCTATTTTAGTTCTATATTACCAATGCTACATTAATGAAACAAAAAAATTACAGAAAATAAAGAATTCTTCGGCAAAATTTTGAAATGTAAGTTCGCTAGATTGGCTGTCATGTCATTTATTTTTAAGTGAAATTTAAAAAAATTAACCCATCCTCGAGTAAATTTATTAGAAACACACCCATTTTCTCGTGAATTTATTGAAAAACACACCCATTCTCAGGTGAAAATTATTAAAAAATTTACCAATTCTAAAGTAAAATGAAGAAAAAAGGTCGCCAATGATCAAATGGAAACCAGCCTGAAGTCCTTTCCTTGCGTTGGAATAAGGATATTTTGCAGGTTTTCTATATACGAAAAAAATTAAAATCTATCTAACAAATCACGTTTTTTTAACAATCAATCACGTTCCATGAAGTCAATTATCTTCAATTCACGACTAAACGGACCCCTAAAGTCGGCCAATCAAGGATCACGAAAATACCTTTTACCCCCCTCCACCAAAAAATAAGTTGCCTTTAGATAGCACATCCTTAAACGCAGCGATGGTGCGAAGACTTTTCCGACAAAGGGCTGAAACTTCTAACAGGGGGGCTCAAAGCCAGTAGGCTAGCGAAGCGAGCCCAAAAAGGAGGGCCGGAATAACAATCACCACAAACACATCGCCAGCACACGTGCAGGATAAATGCAGCAATGGTACAGAAACCAAATTTGTTGATTGTACACTGAAACTTCGTGGGTTACACTGGTGTACCAGATGGCTGTCAACCGCGACAAAGGAATCCCAGTAAATTAGCTCACGAAAACACCGACTCCCAGTTAGATTTTAATCGAATTCCATGCCCCGTTAAAACTTTTCGCAAAAAATCCCGCTTGCCGATGGTGTTTTAGACAATTCCCGAGTCCCGCTTGGGGAAATCACCAAATCCCGTGTCCCGGTAAAGCCCTTCATACCCCTCTCCCTAGGGGTCGTGCTTGGCACCAAAATTATGGAACAATCTACCATCAAATCTAAAATGTATGCATTTACCACTAAAGTTATCTAACAGCAATTCTGCAAATTTTTACTATAATTATAAATATATTACATTTTTCATTTATATAAGTTTGTTTCTTTTATTTTCATGACATATCTTTATCGGGACCATTATGGAATCAAGGTCTTTCGATCTTACAGTGCTATCCCTGCCACTCTAGTAGAGATACATAATTTATTTTTTTTGATAATATTTTTATGAATTTTTATTTTTGTTAGTGTAAGTATTATTTTTATTGCAAAATTGTAGATATTCCTCCTTTTTAACTTTAGCTATTACAAAATTGTAAATTTTTAATTTAAAGTGGCAATAAATACTTACTTACCACTATTGTTTATACTTTCTCTCAATAATGTTGAGCTTTGCCTTGGAAACAGGGCCGAAATATGCATGCTGATGAAGCTGATGACACCAGTGCGTCGAGATGATACTGTTAAACTATTTGAAGATAAATTATCAGAAGTTAATAAGATCGCTGACAGGCTAAGATGTGATTACATGTGGATATCAGACTTCTAAATGATAAGAGACTTCTGAATCTTATTGAAAGTGTATCCCAAAACTTACGATCAATTGTGAAAAGGCAAAAAGTGTGAATAAAACTAAATACTTTGGTCATAGGATTGATAAAAACTTGAACTGGAACCATCGGTAGAATTTTAAAAGGAAAAGTAAAAGGTGATCTTGATCCCTCGCCTTGATACACTTCGAAAAGTATCTGGATTCATTCCCCCAATCCAAATTAGATGCGGTTTATAGAGCGCTACTGGAAAGCGATATAAGATACCACAATATACCATAATGTGGGGGCAATGTATCACAAAAATCACTTACACTTACAGCGAATTTCGAATGGGAATGATATTCATCCGGTCATATATCAACCGATATTTGACAGATTGGTGGCGAATATCGATTTTTGATTAAACCATTACCTTTGCATGATGTTGATGTATATCAAAGTCGGTTAATTATAAAATTTATTCTCTATTTTAGAATAGGCTAAGTGTTACAAATTTTTCATAAAGCAAGATATTAGATAATGCTAAAAACGGCTTTTTAAGAAGGCATGACATGGTGAGAGAGAAGGCCACATATTTTAGGT
>JAYJMH010056983.1:0-12748 GCA_036873815.1 Phacellophora camtschatica | reverse complement strand
TCAAATTTTCAAAGATTGAGAGCTCACGAACAGAAAGACATTTATGTGACTATGTCAAAGACTCTTTCAAATTAAAGGCGTTTTCAGTTTTGTCGTGTCAGGTGCATGTTTGACCTCAATGAACCTTAATGATATCAATGTTTTTCAATGTTTCAGTGAAGTCAAACCTTTTGGAAAATCATTTCTAATACAAGCACAAGCATTGAAAAGTCCTTCTTAACTAGTTTAGTCCATTTGACCTGAATATCAACTGTAATCATCGTAATCCATGCAGTGCACGATTATTGGTAGCTTGTCAAAGAAGTTCCGCTTTTTTGGTGTACCCAGTATATATAAATGTATAGTAGAACCTCAATAACTCGATACCTCAAGGGTTTGTTCAGAATCAAAATGTGTTCAAAATTTGTTTGAGTTATCAGGAGTTCGAATTATTGAGGGACAATTCAGTGCAGAAAGGTCACACAGGACATAGGAAACTGTTTGAGTTATCGAGAGTTTGAGTTAAGCGAGTTCAAGCTACCAGGCTTCTGCCGTATATATATTTAGGATCGAGTGGTCAAGTGGATGCTGATATTCAAAGCCAAGCTCTCTGTGAGATAGCAGGTTCGGATCCTGATGTCGGAACTTCCAACTACAAAACACCACATCCAACTCAGCTATCTTTTTGAGGTCAGTAACTATGCACCAGTGTTTAACACTTGAGCAAGTTGACCAGGGATATGATAGATATCTTCAGTGCCCTCGGAACAAGAGGCTGAGAGCATTTTAGTCCCATTCAAAAATTATGTCCAAACAATAAGTACAAGACAAATTGCTTGCAATGGTTCTGAGTTAGAAATGTTCGGAAAACTTCCCCGAACTAAAACCATAGAAAATTCAAATAAAATTACATAAATTGTTATGAAAGAACCACAAAACGTCATTTTTTTTATCAACATAATTTTATTTGTACTATAATTAAAGTCATAATTATAATTTTATGAAACATAAGATTTGTTATCTACTGTAGGTATATATAATTGGTAAAAATTGCAATACATACCAATGATATTAGGCTTGCAAGAATCCAGAGTTGGATCTAAAGCATTTTTTAGCAACTGAAACAATGATCTGTCACTAAATACCCACCTAAAAAATAAAATATTTGAGATGTGAGGAAATTCAATTTTAAACTTCTTTTGAAAAATGTTAAAGAGACATTTAGTAATAAAAAGATTTTTTAGAAGTTTTAGGATTGCATACACAAATGAATACTTTCCATGCAAAATTTCAAATTTTGAGGATTGAAAATATTTTTACTTATTTTTACTTATATTTTTACTTATTTTTACTTGTCTTGTACTTATTGTGAAATACTATAGGTGTGAAATACTATAGGTCTCGTTTTCTCCATTTTTCTTATTTTCAGCTTTAAAAGTTACATGACATATATAAAAAGGGTTTAAACCAAGGCTATTTTGAGAGCTATTGAAATTGAAGATGAAATACTTTTTTAAAATAGAGAGACAATAGGCACCTCTTTGTCATTCTTTGTAGCTATTTAAAGATGACTCCACTTGTATTTGTCATGTTACTTTCAAACTGAAATTTTGCTTTTTTATTAGTTTAAAATTGCAGCAAAAAGAGTATAACTATTAAAATTCAATTCTTCTTAAATTCAGACAATAATTTGGCAAAGATATAACAATGATAATATTTATGTAATAACCAACAAAACAAAATAAAACTGACAAAAATCCAAGTTATGAAGCCCCAGAAAATAGATTCTAAATTTTATAATAAAAAATAAAAGTTCACACAAGACATGAACTTTGACCTGAAAGGTCAGTGAATTACATAAACCTTTTCAATATCATAAACTTCGAAAAATCATAACTTTGCACCCCAAACTCCGATTATGATTAAATATGTATTGTTTTGGAACACAGCAAATACTCTTTTAATATAAAATCACCACTGTGACTTTTTTCAGGTTTTATTTTTTACCATTTATTCTCATATTTTGCAAATCTGGCTGTTGTTTAATTCTCCTATCCCTATCACTGTATTACATTTCTTATGCCATGTACAGTACACCACTATTATAAAAGCATGGCAGCAGCATGAAGCAAAAACCTTATTTTTGACTACATTTACAAGATGACCTAAAACCTGTTTGTTTCCTATTGAAATTGTGTACAATACAGTCAATCCCTGTATGTAAGAACCTATAAAATTAAGAACTGCAGCCTCCTTGTAAATGCAGTGACACACATTGTAGGCAATGCTCAAGGCTGAACCATAAAAATTTATCTTTTCTAAAATTTATCAGGATTCTTTCTGCCTCATTCTAAAAGAGATTAATTATGTTTTGAAGATTTTAATAACAATTTTAGTTGTTTCTCTGTAATTTCTTTTCAAAAATACGGGGTCAAAAAGTTTCTGAAGGATTTCATTATAGAACCTTAGAATAAGAACCTTAAGACCATGAAATTGATCTAAGGATTTGCAAAATAAGAACCTAATTATTTCAGCCTGAACCCCCAAATGAAGTTTCTTATATGCAGGGATTTACTGTAACAGAAAGTTTATCCAGACGATAAAACAACTGGAGGGACAACAAATCAAAAAAGAATGCTGCTTGCTGCTAGAGATAAGCTCATCAAAGCCTCTCTGCATGCCTTCTTTGGTCAGTGTCCTTTTATTTTATGCTCACCAACGATTCAAAAAGAAATTCAACCACTCCACGGTTTCCGCATTCTCGAATGCCGTTTTTCGATGTTGGTGCACCTCAGCTTCCCTGTATGCAAAGCCTTGAATTTTCAACAATTTCTCGTGCCACTGCCATATTGCAAGGGCACAAAGAATTATCAAAATTTGCCACGAAACCTCAAGTCTCCCAAGAACGTACGCCAAAACGATGAAAACAGATACCGCACATGCAAGCCTGAATGTATGCAGCTTGCAAAATTTGTGAAATTCTTCGTCACATTCTGTTTGTTTTCTCGCTTCAGTAGGATTTTGTCTTGACAATCCAGTAAGGTCATTTGCGGTGACGCTTTGGTCCCAAAAATCAGAATCAGCCATTTTTCATGATAAAATTTGAAGAGTTTTACTGTCTATCATCATCAAATTGATCTTTCCTGACCAAAACAGTGAGTTACATTTGCTCGAAAATATAAGATTTTCTGTGACACAAGCTTTGCCTTGCTTGAAAAATCTTCATTTCCAAGCGCAAAAAAAACAGACTGTTAACTTTGATTCGAATGAGTGACTTTGATTTTTGTTTTGGAACTGTGCGAAACTGCAGTGCAAAAGTGTTGTTGTTTTTCGTCAACCTCGCTATCGTAATGAAGCAAACAAAAGAAATGAAAAACATTGAAAAGGAAAACCAAATCCTTTTGTTTTACTGTGACAGTTGCTTTGCCAAATCTGGGTGAGAATTTATTCTTTTCTCATGGAAAGAAAAACAAGTTGTTCAAAAATGTTGTTTACAGTGCGATTTAATCGAATTTTCTTATTGCAAGGTTGCGGATAATGAATATGGAAGAAACTTGTTTAATTTCCGTTTCCATAGATTTCAAAAATTTACCAATTTCTTGGTTGTCCTTGTCCGATGCATGCTTTGTTTTGTTCCGTTCTGTAGCTATATTGTGTTTTGAAAAAAATGTTACATCAAAAATGAAATTCGAATTCTCTTTCTTAAGGACCGAAAACGACTAAATAGAAACTTTCAGTGGTACTCAAAAGCGGCAATTTCAAAGAAATTTTCAGCACTGGACGACAGGACCAGCCGAAAAGAGGGATATTTAAAAACAAGGAAAAATTGGTGGTCTTTTCAAAATTTGGTTGTTCAAGCAACAACAAACAACCAGAAAAATATTTTAAAGAATTTTACTACATTTTCAGAAAAACAATATTTAGACAATTTTTATACACACAATAATTTTGACTAAATATTTTATTTTGCAAATTAATTAAATCATTAAACATGTGCATGTAACAGTTTTCATCATTTTGTTATTATGCAAAAAATGTTCCATTGTTCTGTTGCTCTTCTGCACAAATTTGACGCTCCGTGCAATCGTGGAATACGTTATTGATATATCGAGCTGGCTTCAGAGAGGACAAAAGGGACAAAAGCTGTAGAGTGTTGTGGTGTTGTTGAAGATGGTCAGTCAAAGCTTGTTTTTGTCATTCGGAAGATTGATTGACGAGACATGAGAAAGACATCGGAATTAGTACAGGAAGTGACGCACTGAAACTGCTCTGAAATGAGCATACAAACCTTCCCAACGACCTCTTCGCAAGCCGCTGCTACGCAAAAGCGCTCGATCATCGATGTTTTGCAAGAACTTCAAAGGCAAATTCAGGTAGTCCACCAACACTTTAATCGAAAAAGGCTTCACATCATTTCATGTTTTTAGGCCCAGATCGCCGCCAATTATTGATGGACGACTTATTTTGCAATATTCACAACCATTTATTTGTACAAAGAGGTCTCTAATGTTTTAAAATAAAGACTGTTTTTCGATCTTTTCTATCAAAGTGTTGTACTGACTGGCTGGTTGGAAGCTAAAAGCTGGGGAACTTTCCACTTTTGGTTTGGTATTGCGTATTTGTGATTGAGTGAGGGCAAAACGGGGCAAAACCTGCTTGTTTTGCTGCATTTCCATTGGTTGAATGCAGCAGCCATCAGTATCACGTGATGAACCTGTTGAGAAGTTTAACTTTTTTGAACAAAATAAATAGTTTTACAGTGTCTTTAATTTCCCCCAAAAAGCAAATTAAGCCCCCCCCACCCTTTTTTTCAAACAGCCATAAGTGCCCTTTGCTGTAAAACATGTAACTGAATGTGCCTCTTTTATGAAGGAAGATTGCCCCTTTCTACAAAAGATATAACTTGGTTAAATTGTTCTACTAGTGATCATATGAAATTGTCAGAATTTTCTGAAACCAGCTCAAAATTTACAGGACCCCATTGCAGAACGTGGAAACAGAGATCTAGGAGTCTGGGGCATGTGGGAACAAGGAGCACTGTCTGTAGCCCCACAAGAATTTGTCAACAGCCCTTTCATGAGATGAAATGTCCTTTTTCAATAGATATTTCAAGGCAAATGTGCCATCTTCTGCCCTTCTATTGAATAGGCCATTATGTGCCCCTGAAAACGAAAAAGTGCCCTTTTTTGTGCCTCCCCACTTTTGAAAACGTTCTGAAGAAAATGTTTTTAAAAATTTCACTGATGCTTGCGACCACAGAATCAATATGTGTTTCACCCCTAAATACATGCAAGAATTGAAAATAAACAATAATAGGCAAAACAATATTGCGTTGACGTACCTCTAAGATCAGGTTTCAGCCAATTTTTACTGTTAACAAGCAATATTTTTAACCTGGAAGAAACCATTTTGTAAAAAGTAGAGGTTCTAAATAATTTTGACATTCTCAGTGCTTATGCTACTGTTTCTTACTTCTTATTGCAATTTGTGGGACTAAGAAAGTAAAGAACTTTGTTCTTAGCAAGGGACTTCTCCTGGACTTGTATTATGATGAAGATAGCATCTGTGGTACCTCTACCAGGCATTTCATTGATGTTGACAGTCTCTTTGATGTACTTTTCCATCACTCTCTCAAAGATTTTCATGAGGTGTTCAAGCAATTTCAAACCCTTGAAGTTTCCACGCTACACAGCATCTGCTTTACCTTTGAAACTAGTTTCTTCTAGGACTAGTTTCTTATAAATATTTTTTTAGACCTTCCACGTTTTACAATGGCTGAGAGTCTGGATTGTAGCATTGTGTGTAATTTGTGAATTTAAATTTCAGGCATATGGGCAAGGTCCTTTCACACCAGATCAGGCAAAGGAAGTAGATAAGTTGAGAATATTGTACATGAAAGCTAAACAGCAATACGACAAGGTATGCAATGGGTATTTTAACCATGACTTAATTACTTTTGTCGTTTTATTTTTAATTGATTTAAAAGCTTTATATATATTTTTAGCTACCAATAATTTTAGCTATCTTAAAGTGTAGAATTTTATCGTGATTTCATAAAGACTGAACCTTTGTATATATTTTCTTATTTTTCATCATTTTTTAGCAACTGAAAATACTCCAATCTTCTTCGATTACAAGTGCACAAACCAGCATGCAGGCAGCATTAACTGGAGCTGCACAGTTATCAGTTGCATCATCACAAGGCATAGGCATCACATCTGTACCAAATCCACAGCAAATCATCACAGGGCAGCCAGCTAACATCACATATCAGCTGCAACGATCGCAAACATCAAATGCAAACTTAGTCACAACACAATCTATTATCAGTGCTCCCATGTTTGGGCAGAAAAATGTTCAGCTTATTGCATCAAATCCAGGGATAATTGTTTCTCAGGCTGGCATTGCAGTCGCATCAGGAGCCACTGGCAATATTTTAAAGAGCTCAGTCATAAATGCAGCATCAGCTAAGCAGCTAGCAATAACAAGAACCCAGCCACAGATCAAGCCTACATTGCCAACTGTAAATGTCACAGGAAATTCTTTGTCTGCCAGTGGTGCAACACTTGCCCAGCAACAGCAGTTACGAATGCTAGGAATTACAACCAATCAACATGGTGGTGTGTATGCAGTCGTTTTATTTATAACTCTGCACCCAGACTGTGGGTAATGAGCATTTGGCATGAATAATCAGAAAATACAGAGTTGACCGAGGAATTTTTACCTGTTTGAAAAATTATTGGATTCCTTTTTAAATTTCAAAAAGTAATTTGGTCATTCATATTACTTTGAAAAAGGAACATTTTAAGATTGGCTGAATGATTGATTTATGATTTATTTGGTCAAATGGGAGGGCCTATCTTTTATTTCTTCAAGAACTCAAGCAAGCACTCCTACAAAACATGTCAGCAAGACTACTTTCAATTTTTGAAAACCCGTAAACGATGAGGTGATAAAATGCTTGCAAACAAAGCAACAAAAATAGCGAATGTTCTTCCAGTATATTTGAAAAATTTGAAAAATCTCAAAGCATTTGCTTTAAATCTAAAGAAACATATTATTAATAACTAATAGTATTTTCTACATATGACTTTGAGCATTATTTGTTAGAATTAATTAATATTTTATGTTGACATTATAATTCGCAATCTGATTAAAAATGTATCAATTATTAGTGTTGTTTGGTTAGTACTGTCAGTAGATTAGAATTTGCATGTATCTTATATTACTTGTTGTGTTACGTGGCCCAAGATAGATAAGCAATGCTTTACTTCCATAGAGTACAGTGCTCTGTATTAGGTATTGTGTATATAGATAAAATTTCATTTATTTGTTCATCCACCCTGTAAAATATTTTACAATAAATTAAACATAATTATGAATAAAGTTGCTCAACTACTTATAAGTTTAGATTAACCAGGAATGATTTCACTACATATTTTAAGAACATAGTCAAGAAACTTAGTTTTGGGGTGAATAGAAGCTAGAATACTAGAGTATTTTTACTCTAAATCGTCACCCTAAAATGAAGCACTTCCGTATTTTTATAATATTTTTGATTTTTGAGAGCTGTATGTTTTAACTTCAGGCCAGATGCACTCTTTATAAAATTAATTGTTTCCAAACATCTAGAGAGTGAACTGATGGAAAAAGAACAATGTGTTTCATTTCAGGGTGTCCTTCCATTCAGGGCAATGCTGCTTTACATCATAAATCACAATTTGTAGCAGGGATTTATCAGGGATAAATTTTGATTTTCCAATAAGTGCTATTTCTGGACCGCCTTAAAATACTGTTTTCTTGCCACCACGAGCCAACCTTTGAAAGCATTTGAAAAAGATAGTACATAAAAATCTATTTCCTGATTTTGGGCATGCCCTATCAATTCTATATTTTATCTTTTTCATCAGCTATCTAACGGTTTAGTTGGCAAAAATAGTCACGTTTATTAGTTTTTCAATGAAAGGAAGAAATTAAACTTGAGATTATTTATGATTAGTGACACACTTTTGTTCTCATCCATCTTTTTATTTTCCAGGAAATGCACCAACAGGGATTCAACATGGACTAGCACCAATCAAAGCTGCCAGTATATCATCGGCTAGTAAACTGCAAGGTAAACCAACATTAATTTTTGATGGGTCTGTACTACTCATAATAACCGAATTAGGTTTCATTGTTTAAATGAGCCAATCAAATCAGGGGGTATTTTTTTTTAAATCCCCTAAAATGAAGAAAATTTTAATATGGAACGACTTTAAATAGTTGTTAATATTTCAAGCTTATTCATTTTAGCATCCGCAAACCAACAAGCACAAATTTTGAATCGGAAGAAACTTCAAGACCTTCTTCATGAAATTGACCCAAGAGAAACAATGGATGACGATGTTGAAGAGGTATTTTAATGATTTGCTTAAGTTATATACTATATTTGTAGTTCATGAAGATGAAAATCATGTTTATTTTATTCATATTTGCACCGGATGGCCCAAAAAGCGTCCACGTGTTTGCAACATTGCTATGGAGGAGCTTTAGTTTTGATAATTTTATTGTTGCTTGATGTTGATGTAAAACAGTTCAACTTGAGGTTTTAATTTGAAAATTTGCCATCTGCTAAGTAATCTCTAAACCACACTAAAGGAATAGATTGCATGATTTTGTATATTTGTATTTAAAGTTCATTCTATGAATAAAAGTGATTGAAAATTGAATGATATACATAGTATTATTTAGCAAATTGCAGTAGTAGTAGAAATCCTTTATTTTTGGTTTTCATTGAGTATAACTCGGGAATTATTGGATAGATTTTGGTAAACAAGGTATCAAACTATAAATTGAAGCCTACTGTATCAAATTCAATTAAAAACGGAATTTTCAGAACTAAATCTTTTCTAATAAATAACTTTGCAGCCGTGGGGAGATTTTTTTTGGGCCATCCAGTACCATAATGAAATCTAGAATCGTTTTTCTTCATTACAATCTCATTACAAAAGAGTGTATAAGAGAGGAGAAAACCGGGAGACAAAGAGCATGATCGCTCTGTGGAGCAAAAGAAGCAACAGAGATGTCTTTGAGTCAACTCAGTGAGGCAATCGTCGACAGATATGATTGGAGGACATACGTCAGAGGATCACCTGGGCGACTCTACAGCACGTAACGAAAACAATGACGATTCTGTTTAATCATAAGTTTTTCATTAGCTTTGTTGACTTTCTCGCAAATCTGGTTTTTTCCAACAGAAAACAATGAAGATAATGAGCTCCAAATGAGGAACTTCTTATATTTTTCTTTCGCAATTCTTTATTGAAAATATTTTATTGAGGTTGTCAATATTGAGGTTGTAAATTTTCCGACAACATTGAAATATTTTCTTCAAAATTTGATTCAACAAGGAAATCAATTTATCTTTATTATTAACAGCTTCTTCTTCAAATTGCTGATGATTTCATTGAAAACGTTGTCAGTAGCTCGTGTCAACTCGCAAAGCATAGAAAGTCAAATACCCTGGAGACGAAAGACATACAGCTTCACCTAGGTAATAAAATTTCCTTCCCAGTTTTAAATAATTATGTTCTCTTCATACTCTTCGTTTCCTAATAGACTTCCTTTTATTTCTACTTTATAGTTTTTTCTAGGTCGCTGCAAGATCATAGTAGAGATGAGGAGACAACAATCTCTAGATGTATGACAAATATTATTCGTTAATGAAATGAACATTTCAAAATAACTGTTTAAAAACGAACTGTTATTTGTCATGTAACTAGAGATGGCATGTGTCTATTTCCACCATGATTTAGTATCTGTATCTGTACCATTTTATCAAAGCATATCACGTGGAAATAGAGGCCAAATTGACTTAAATAATGCATATTTAACACATCAAATTCTCTCATAGATCGTCATTGGAATATGTGGATACCAGGCTTCGGCAACGAAGACTTGAAACCTAACAAAAAGCTTGCCCCTGCTGAAGCACATCGACAGGTATGACATACATGGCTATTGGCACATTGTTAAAATATTCAATGCGTTATGAAGGATATTTACATTCAGAAAACGTTTGTGTACAAATACAATTTAAGGGAAAAAGTTTAATTTGATAACTAGAGATAAAAGGTATGTTTGCAAGAAAAGGGATCATATCCCACCTAAAACATTTTGTGCACCTTTTATTCCCTGTTCCAACAAATCTTATTCATTCGTGCACCCCCTTAAAAATCTTTGTAATAGTCAAGATATTTTCCATGTACTTCCTTTCACATTCACAAAATTAGTTTCTTAAAGCAAATGAAAGGAGGTAAAGTAAAGAGGCTTCCGAAATAGCTGAAAGAAAACGCACCCAAACTTTATTGTTCTGTTGTTTGAGCAACATTGAAAATCATTAGCTTTCTTTGACATGCAAGTGGCATTTGCTACTCTTAACTCCAAACATTTGCTTTAACCCGTTTCTGAATTTATCGTCAACTCAACAGTATTGATTATTATTACCTTCTACATCTTTTTGTCTTGCAGAGAATGGCTATTATTAAAAAATCACTGAAGAAGTGAAGTTGTGTTTGAAAGTGTAACATGTTTGTAAGCATCACACGAGGACTATTATATCGTTTGCACCAAATCCATGGTACATAAATTGCAGAGATGAAAGGAATCAAGAAGAAAGGACTAGATCTACAGTGACTCAGCTTGTTGAGCAATGAAGGTGTCTTGTAGCTTCTCCAGTATGAAAGTTGGTGTGTCTCGTGTACAGTTGATTAGCAACCAACAAAGAATCTTGTGCCTGAAATCAGTTTTTAAAACACCCAAACACTCTTAATCTTTCACTCAGGGAAGGGCTATATGGCCCATTTCCAAATAACATAAAACGTCATATTTCCAAGAGATAAATACAGTCGTAGCATTGCATAAATTTCAGATATTTCAACACAATTTTTTGTCTTGGATTAAGTTTGTTTGTAAGTGCTAACCCCTGCAAAATTAATTCAAATTGGATTTTCCTGTTTTTTGGAAATAAATCCTGGCGTGAAAGGTTTAAGGTTATTGTACCCCTTCGTGGGTAAAGTTTTCAAAAATACTTTTTTCTGCGGTCTGTTTTTAGATAAACCCTAAAAATATCGTTATGTGCAGAATTAAAAAGTGAATCCAGGAAAATATATAGTTGCTTGGTTATTAAAAAGCACAAAGGATACAGTTGAGATTTTATGGAAAATTGACCACTCTTGTAAAAACAGCTTTGTGTACCGCGTCTCTTGCTGTTCTACCAAACCAATGTGGCCATGGAAAACTGGAGGTCACGAACAACAAATTTGTCAGGGAATTTTGAAATAATAATATAAAAAACAGAAACAACGCAAAAAACGATAAATTAAACGATATGCTTGCTCATATTTTACCCTGGCATACAGGGCTTGTTCAGAGCTAAATAAACGAAGTTACAAAATAGCAATATTTACAAAAATCAGAATGTTAGGTGAAGAGATGTGATTGATGAATGTAGGTAGTGGTAAGGCGGCGTAGTGTTTGTGAGTAAGTTGTGATGAAATATGATGGTGATGATGATAACAATAATTATATATTGGTAATGTGGTATAATGTCGTGTAATCTCGGAATAACCAACATTTAAATTTATGGTTTCTAAGGTCTTTTCTTATTTTAAAACCTTGTTAAAGTCCGACTGTTGAATTTGGTGAAAAATCCTGACATTCATTTGGAGTAAAATGTTTCGTGACCCATTGTGTGAAATGTGGATGAAATTAATTTATTGGTCCGTTATGTACGCAAAGCTTTTTGAACACTAACTGGTGTCTCAAATCCTGTTCTGAGAAATAAAGCTTACAGAAAAATAGTGATTTAGCTATCTGTGTGCAAACAAGAACAACCAGAAATCAAGAAAAACATGCGCTTGTTAGTACTAAGTAAATGAAAATAGCACTGGGCTCAAAACACAGCAACAGTGCCCCACTACGAAAGCAGAAGAACCTGCTCCAATTTACTAAAAATTGTTTACTTTTCTCTTGTAAGTTGCATTGTTTAATTTTTAGATGAGCTTCATTGCTGTTGCTCATAAAGAAAAAAATCGTGTCATGTGGCTTCTTAGAGTAAAACGTATTTACTTTAAGAAATATATTTGCTGATATTTGGATGCTGTCTGCCTGTGAAATAGACATTGTTGTTATTTCATAACATCGTACAAAATATCCCTTCATTGAGAAGAAACCCAGATACCGGAAAGAAGTTATCGTTGCCTAAGAATAGGCTAGAATTTAAAGATAGGTTTTGTACTTGCAGGAATCTATTATCGTATAGTAATGTTGAATTTAAAGAATAAAAGCCAAATAAGAAAGCTGCTTGTTTTATTTTTATTCTTTTTCTTTTTCATACTTTTTATTTAACTGAAGAGTTGTTACAATCGTCGTTACTGTGTAAGGCTATACTATACGACTCGTGAAAATACAGAAAGATTTCTTGACTTGGGTTTTCCGTCTCTCGATAGTAATTCAAAAAATCGTTTTGTCCGAACTTCAACAAAATAACTCTTCAATGATCCCAAAATAGTTAAGGATTTGTACTCTAATATTAACAATCCACTTAAACTGGACACGAAATGGACAAATACGTGGCCAAAAATGGCGGGAAACTGCAATAGAGTGCAAGAAAATATGATAACAATACGAGTAAGGAGGGGGGGGGGGGGGGGTAAAAAGCATAAAAATATAAAACACCTTAAAGAGGCATCGACGCAAAATTTTGGTCTCCCAAAATCGTAACAAA
>JAYJMH010056982.1:0-35824 GCA_036873815.1 Phacellophora camtschatica | reverse complement strand
ACACGACACGACACGACACGACACGACACGACACGACACGACACGACACGACACGACACGACACGACACGACACGACGAATAAGCTAAAAACAGATTTCTCAAACTTTCAAAATTATTGTCCCGCAAGCTATTACTATTCTCCAACTCTGCAAGAAGCTATGTTTTGAAGTCAGCTAATTTTCGAATAATACTGTCAACAGAAGGACGATCGGTCGGTGTTTTACTGCGATGCAAGAGCTGTACGATGCCATTTTTATCAACAATAAAATCTCCACCAAGTTGATGAGGATCGTCATTTTCTTCCGATTCGAAAAGCTGCCTGCCTTTGCAAATGAATTCTGCGTAGGAAATCATAGCAGAAATACACCATACATTTTTCATTGTGCAGGGTAGATTGAGATGGTGGTAAATATTGCGTTCTTCGTCCAAAAACATAGGAAAAGAGCAGTCACTTGAAGAAATCCATCTTTTGGCACCTTCCTTTAATAAAATTGAGCGATTACATCATTTTTTGGTTGTGAAATATCGGGTGAATAAAAAAAAGTTTGAAGATTTGACAAGATGGTGTTTTCAAATAAATATTGTTTGTTATAAATTGAAAATCACTAATAAATATAAAAAAAAAACAACAAACCAGATGTCCAAAACTGATAATTACAACAGAAGATCCTGCAGCATCAACTTCATTCTTTCTTCGTTGAATCTCGGCCACATGATCACGTCAGGGTATTCATGCAAAGTGACGTAACAAAATAAAAATAATTGTTTCCGTTGTCATTTCTCTGAGTATGCTTCGTGTGTTCTTCTTCCTGCATAAGAAACGAGAAAACAACATGAAACAAAATTCCGATCTACGGCTATCTGTAAAACCAGGAACGGGGAATCATTCCCCGATGAATCTACTGAGGAATCTGTAAGACCAAGAATATCGTAAATAATGTTGTGTTTTATTTTGTATTATTTTTGCAGTTAGGTGCATCATATTTTGGAACTTTTTGACGCATTTTTGCGTTCACGTTTGTCTAAGTTTATTATTTTTAAGTCATTTAGAGAAAAGCCACATATACAATTAAAAATTAGGCAGTTCGTAAACCACGAAACCCGAAATCGAAAAACAAACTAGCAAAGCTGCCACCAAAATGAGAAGATGTATGTAGTTTTAGTTCATATGAAATGGTAATAGTTCACATGAAAAAATACTTCATATGAAACTATAAACACTGTAAATCAATTGTTGTGATATTTAACCAAATTTACTGCTATCTGGTTTTTTTTATTAGAAACGAAGCTCGGGCCTGGTACCAAACGTTTTGTAATTTTTAGGAAAATTTTAGAGGGTATAAGAGCAGTTAAAATTTCTTAATTGATTGCTTTTTTCCCTCCAAAATGACTGAAAGTAAAATGTTAAGTCAAACGGGCGGGAAACACGTAACTGTCTTTTTTCTAGAACTAAGTTTCTTATACCAGGTGCGCCAAAAAAAGCGGTACATCTTTGACGAGCTACCAAAAATTGTATGCTGCACGGATTACAGTTATAAAATTGATATTCACGCCAAAAAGATTTTTGGTAGCTCGTCAAAGATGTTCCGCTTTTTTTGGCGCACCCGGTAAAAATTCAGATTCGTGTCGCAGCGATTAATGATAAAAAACTATCCATAAATTGAATAATAAATTTGCTATATGCAATTAAATAGTAACATTAAATTTTTTAAATACAATAAATAGTAATGTTAAATAGAAAATTTGATGTAAGTTTCGTATGACCTGGTTTTCATAAAAAAACCTCTACTTATTTGCGATAGTGTAGTTATAAGCAGTGAGTAATAATTATTCAAAACTTGATATCAAGGACAGTGGAGATGTGTACTGTAAATTATCGTCGAGGAAGCCACATTGGTGTCCTCTGACCACGTTCCTCCGCAGCGTTTTTTTTTCCTGGGAAGGATTTATTCCCCAGGCTATAATTTTCATGAAATTGGTTGCTATGTGTATTAGTTAAAGTGATAGTTAAAGTTAAAACCTAACGGGGGTAAAATAACATTTTTAAAAATTAAAGAGACACTGAGGAGGAGCGTGGTCCTCAAACTGTATTTTGTTTGGGAGTTCTGCACTGTCCTTTATCGGTTTTAATGCATTTTGCAAATGCATTATGGTAAAAAACAAACAAATTGTCTTTCGTTGATATTCTTGAAGGCTATCTCTAAAACGGGGGAACGGGAAACCGGAGATATGAAATTAGTTTTCATAACATAAGATAGGGTGAAGCATAATATATTTGAAATTCAAATCGTTTTAGCTAATAATTTACAAATTGTACCGTTTCAAAGAATGGCTTCCTCAAATTACTGTCAAATGGTTGTTCAACAAACCTTCCAGTTCTCGCATCAACCAGTGCATCATCCAAATGAAGACTCATTCCAATTTTCATTTCTTCAGCGGTTTTACAATTTACAGTGGCATTCATCATCTCCTCATTTTCCTCCAAAAAGGCAGCCCAATCATCTTCAATTTTTTCCAAACCATCCATCACATCTTTCACATTAGCAGATGCATAATACTTTCCAACCAGTTCATCAAAATCAATTTTTGTTTTTATTTCCAGTTGTCTAAAACAATCAGTATAATGCCCGATTGCCTTACCCAAAACACCATAATCTTCTCTGAAAAACGATTCTCTTGATTTCGTTCTAAGTTCCTTCGCTCTTCCAAGTGTGGCTTCCACATTCTGAATAAGATTTGTGATACTCAAAATTAAGTTTTCCATTTTGTAGCTCCTAGTAAAACTGTAAAGTAAAATATCATAACTTCAAAAAATAAACATATGTTGCCACAAAAGTATATAAGAAACAAATTAAAATTCCAGGTTAATTTGTGCTGTCATATTATTATCCCTCATTGGAGTTCGAAAAATTGGGTTTTAGTTAGCTTATAAGTATTTTTTAAAGTTATAATATAGGAACCGATCTAAAAAAAATGTTGACAACTCGTGACTGGGCGGTGCCTGGGAGGGGGTACAATGACAGGTATTTACCCAAATGTAGTAATTAAAACTGGGTCGAATTCATTGATAGCAGATTAAAAGTGGATGGGTTTCTCAAAACTCAAGGGCTCACCCCTGTACATTTGAGGGTCAAGTACACCTAGCTGAGTGACAGCACTGTTTTATAAAAGATTTTGCTATTTTTTCAAAATTCAAATTAGACATAATAACTTTTCTGTGAATTTGTATTGAAGGGAGTACATTTGGAGAAAGACAACGTCTAATTTTGATGTTGGCCAATGTTGACGGCCAATTGACCATGGAAATGATGCTTAAATGTCCACCTTGTTGCCTAGCAGATTAGGTACCAGAACTAAAAACAAAAATGTAGGTAAGGCAGGTGCCATCATGCACAACCCAGCACCACACCTGAATGAAATAAATGACATTGAAAAACTTTTCCGTCTGTTACCTGTTTGGCCCCTATTTCGCTGGCCCTAATTTAATGCCAGCCTTCTTTTGACGGCCCTCTCATAGACAAAACCTTAACACCAGCCCTTTTCCACCAGGGGACTAAACATAACGTCAATAAGGGAAATAAATAAGGGCCAACAAGGTAGAAATATAAATTTCAAAATCAATCTATTGATCACAAGTAATGCAAATTGTCATTTTGATGTCTACTTTTAAGCTGTATTAATTTGCAAATAAATAACTGTCTTTAATACAACAACGCGGAACTCCAACTTAAATGAATTAACAGAAGAAGGTGGTATGAAACGGGAAAAAATTTAGCTCATGGTTCGATTAGTTTTTTGATTTTATTGAAAGTACTGATTTGTGATTGACAGAGATTCCAAGCCTCGTTTCGCAAGCCTTATTGGGGAAAAAATTGGCAGGTGTGTGGTAAATCACATTCCTATAAGGCAAGTCAGGACTGCAATGGTGTGCAGTTTAAAATGTGGAAAATAATATGTACTTCCTTGACATGTATCAAGAATTGTCCAAATCATCTCGGATATCGCACAATCGATTATACAATTGTTGATGAGCATCAGACCGTAAAAATTATAGGTTATCAAAAATTTGAATTCTCAACTTGTTTGTGCTTGTTTCTTGACTTGTTTGTCGGATACAAATCATGTTAATGTATTTTTAGACTGTATTTCGACTGCACTTCATGCAACCAAAGTTTTGTTACAATTTTCGGAGAACAAAATTTTGCGTTGATGCCTCTTTAAAGGAGGTCTACATATATCCGACAGGAAAAGTTGAAGGAGGTGATTTGATCTCACTTTTGGAACCCTAAACTTCAGTTGGAATATTATTCCATATTTTGCTACCTCTGTAGGATATCATGTCTTGACCATATAGAACTGTATTTGGCTTGTTCATATTAAAAATTGTCTCCCTTGAAGTTGTACGCAGGTGTTTTTGATATTTGAAAAGTTTCACTTATAAATGTTTTGAATTGTTTGGTTTTTAGTTTTATTAATTTCAAACGTCAATCACTAAGGTTTTTGATAGCAATTATCACTTTGGATAAGTTGCTCAAAATTTGATGAATAATTCTTGAAGCACTTTGATGGATTCCATTGCTAAGGTTGTTGCCTTCACAACAACAGAACATCATGTTAAAGGACAGTAGCTCAAGTAGCTCATAATGAATGCCTGCATAAGAAGTTTACTTTTAGCCTTGTTCAAACATGGAGTTATTCAAGACAATTTCATTAATAACACTAAAGATATTTAGCTGATTTGTATTGAACCCCAGTCATAAAAATCATTGCTACTAATGAACCCAACAGCTGTCATGACATGTCAGTGGCTCTTTGAACCAACCAAACATAAAACATGAACGAGGTCTGAATACAATAACTATCATTGTTGATCTGTTCTGTTTTCTGTTCTGTTTTCCATTGCTGCCATTGTTAATGAATTACAATTTAAGAAAACTGAATCAAAATTTCCTTATGACTGTTAGGTAATTACGATTTATCAAAACAAGGCTTTATTGTTAACTAATAGAGTCATGCAATATTTTGCACTTCTTGGGAAAGGAAGGTGTTTGCTAAGGCATACGAGAGCAATCATATACCATTCTGGGTATGGACTGTTTTGAATAATCTCTCTCTTCCAAATGATTAAATATGCTGACACCAATGATATGGGGGAAGCAGAGACAAATGAAACTGATCATAGTATGGAATGATGAACTACTGCAATAATACAGAATATAATAGAAACTGTTGCCATTTAGAATACCAGCAGGACCAAGCAAGAGATGGAAAGACATTTAACTTATGTATCCATGGTGAATTTTACTGCACACAAACTGATGTATCCATGATGAATTTAAAATGAAAATGAAAACCTATTGTTAATAATAATTGCAGAACATTGTGAAAACATTGTTTTTATTAACTAGAAATAGTACAATTTCTTTGCTGAGACCTTAACTAGCTTTATAGCTATTTTATACACTGTGAACAGTTTGGCTACTGCCAATCTAGAAAAAAGAAAAAATACTTTTTAGCTGGTCAGTGAATTATTTTAATTTTTTGCAGCCAACTGTACATATTTTTAGCTGCTGAATCAGGTGAATTTTTAATGTAGAATCTGATTCTCCAAGAATTTGAGTGCGGTTTTGCTCTATTTTGCTTCGTTTTCAGCGCATATACATTTGTCGAATTCGATCCCTCAAAGTCAATCATGAATCAGGGCAGGGAATAATTCTTCGATTGGGGAATTAAAATTGCCATTTTGTTATCCTTATCGAAGCTTTGTTCTTGAGGAACTATTTATTATACCTGCTGGTTTCTTTACTTTTCTTCCTTTCTTTTTTCCTATTCCTCTCTCTATCGTCCTCATCTGTTTGTCATTTTTCCAGCCTGCTGTTCCTTTCGCGGCAATAAAAAACAATCAGGATTGATTGTTAAAGAAAGAACAGGCTGCTCACAAAGGAAAGAACAGCGCCGCACAAAATTTCTGCAAGGAAGCTGGGCCGAATTGGACCACTATTATTTTTGACGATCCCTGAAAACAACACTGTTGTTGCTGCTGCATTCAAAATGTCGAATATTTTTGATTGAGTGGAATTTAACAGAAAAACGATGGATAGCGTTAAAAAGGCCGGTCGATTCAGGACATTTTTAAGTAAATATAACAATTACATTCTTTGGGCATTTTGTGGAGTGTTTGCGGTTGCTCAAATTGATCTGATGTACAGAATTTACCATGGTGAACGACCAAAAAAGAGTAAATAATTTTTTTTAACTTTTTTATCATCATTTTATATAGACCAGCCAGGCTATACCAAGCAAGACAAAATAAACAGAACTAACATAGTCCAACTGAAATCAGTGTTTTACATACTTTTGGGCTGGCCATTCTGTGTCCATCCTCTTGATTGGGTAATACTACCGAATATGGACATCTTTCCACTTGGCTGTCAAGTCCCCCGATATCATCCCTCATTTTTACCCCTAATTAAGCAAAATTTAGCAATACTGCACTTGCCATAACCATAATTTGCTAAATATTTTAAAGTTACATCAAAATAACCATAATTTGCTAAATATTTTAAAGTTACATCAAAATAGGCCAAATTTCCAACTTGGAAGGTGCACTTGGGAGAGAAGAACAGCCAAAATTTTGTACTTGAAAGGTGCACTTGAGAGAAATTTTTGACACTTGACTTTTAGCACTTTGAGCACCAAAGATCTTGGTGAAAAGTTTCACACTCTGCAGACTGGATGACAAGGGGGTTAAAGATCTGAATTACAGTTATATATATATTGTTGTTAGGAGACAAATTTAAATACCAGCATTAGTGCAGTGTTGAAAATATTCTCAATGTCTAATTCTAATTCTGCAGTTGATGAATCTGAAATGGAAAGGGAAAAACAAGAAATGGAAGAATTAGCTAACAGTATCAAAACTAATTTTAAGGTATTCATCTTTTAGTCTGAATAAATATATCTTGAAGATATTTCAGTTTTATTTTATTAACTTTGCATACAACAATTCGAAATTTATCTCATTCCACCACACTGATTTCTTTGCTGTATGTGTGGAATATATACTGGTAAAAATGTATCTGATGAGAACAATAGATATAAACAATGGATATTTTGTTTATATCAGTTTGATCATTCCATACAACTGGTTTGCTAGTCACATTTTAATACAGAAATATACACCATTGGATTTTCTCATGCATTTTTGCAAACGTTTTTGCATAATCAGCATAATTTTCAATTTTCAGAAATTCTTTAAAATTAAAAATGTGGATGACAAAGATGCATCATCGTAAAACAATGACTTGCAAACAAAACACAAGAGAAGAGTGCAGTCAATTTTTTGTAATTTTTAAAACATTTCTGTAAAACATGTCTACTTTTTCCTTGAGTAACAATAGCATTAGTTTATAAAACAATATGCATAACAGCACAATGCAAGGTGACACAGAATACAATGCGACACTGAATAACCATGAAAAAAGATTAAATATGTTGCATGAAGAAAAATATGTTGAAAATTACAAAAATTGCATGGTAACCCTGCGAGAAGAGTGCCAAAACAATAATCTCTGATGCAGCATGTGATGGTGTTGGACTAAACTGTGTCCTCTGGATAAGTGTATGTTATCCAGGATTTAAAAGGGACATGCCTATATCCTCAAAAACATTTTATAATCCATGAATTTCTAAAACACATTTTACTTCCTCTAATTAGTGAATAATTTTGTAAATTTTTGAATCAAAATAACAAGACAAGCAAAAAATAATTGAGTGAAAGAATTGCATAAGAAAATGGCTCTGGAATCTGAATTCTAATTTATTTACTTTATTTGGATGTCATGCTGATTCTGCTAAGGAGCTAAGAAGATGAGAAAATAAAACAAAATTTCTTTGTTTTAAACAACAAATTTTCATGATTATTCCAGTTACGATGAATACACAAATAAAAAATTAATATATAAATTTGTGTATTTGAGAGTATTGATATTTCTAAATTCAAAGGTGTTCACGTAGCTACTGTACAATATTATAGATAAACAGAGTGATACGGTATTATGAAGTGCAATACAATGGAATAGATAAAAAACGCATCAAAAACAACATGTTTAATGTTTTGTGTTTTCTCAAAAAGCAACAATACGTATTTTTAAAGAGCAAATACGCAAATAGTGCAAGTTGTCCATTCTTGAATGACACAATAAATTCTTTTTCAGTGCTGATTCGTATTGTAGAAGCAATTTCTTGCAAAATGACCACGGTTTCCTGTAAAATTAAAGAAAAGCATTGTTTAAGATTTTATAGTGATTAACCAGCGATGCTGAAAGTATCAAAGGGCGTAGGGGGGGGGGCAAACTTTCGTTGGAGGGGATTTGAGACCAATCCTTCACCATGTCACAATCATATTTGCTGGACATTCTGCAAAGACCTTACCCTTGTATTTATAGGGCAATTGGCCAGCTGCCCCTGCCCCCTATTCAATCATCGCTGTAGAGTTTACGGATTGATGAATATTCCAAAGGAATTTTTCTTAAATTATTCTTTTCTTCCATTATTTGCCTGCAGCCTGGTGTATTTGTCAGTTTTTAACTTTTTGGGTTTAAATTCGTTGGTTTATGAGAGTGCAGAGATTTGCAACGGCATCTCAAAAATTCACAATTTCATTTTACAAATTTGTCATTAAGTTTCATACTTCATTAAGTCTCAAACCAAACGGAGAATCAAAATCAAAATACAAAAACACGGGTGTGAATCGTACCAGCCAAAGGATCACAGCAACAAGTCACGTTATCGAGCATTTACAAGATTTTTCAGAAATAATCACCCCGGAGAGAGGTTTCAGTTGATGAGTGGAAAGTAGTTTTGGCATGCACAGTTTTACAACTGGGACCCGGAGACTATAAGGATGGGTTTGGAAATTTTGGCACCTACAGGATTGGCCTTGAGCTGGCAGCACAGCAAATCGTAGCCCCTTGTGCAATAATCATCCGTGGTATTTTGAGTAGGATCAGAACTCCCTTGTAAACAATGAAAGCCAGAAAAACAACAGGCAAATCGTCTTCTATAGGATTCTCCACTCTCATTGTACACAGAGCCTTAATTAGATTCTGAGTAACTTCAAATCCCATAAATGAGTATATTCACGAAATAATGTATCGTGAAATCATTATCCCCCTCAAAGAAATTGGAACTCGAATATAAATCACTTAACAAGTGAACATCGAATACAAATCGCAGAAGAAATCTTCCATCTAATGGAGACTTATTATTTACCTTATTTGTACTAATTTTGGTGCATGCTATAATTTTTGCGAAGTATTTTTTGTGCTTTTTCCGTGTACTTATTTTCGCGAATTCATCAAAACCAACTTTTTTGTGGGGACTTATTTTCGCAAATTTTAAAATAAATGAAAATTAAGACTCGAAACTTCTAAAATATCTGAACGATGAAATTTCGGCGGTACTTATTTTCGCGAACTATATTTTTTGGGGCTTTTTGCGGGTACATACTTATACGTGTTTGGAAATTTTTCCTGAAATTTCCCAAAATTAATACCTGCGAAGATTAGTACAAATAAAGTAGCTCTTTATCTCTTCAATGTGCATTTTCTTCTATAATGAAATACGACAACTTCGGGGAATACGTATTTGAAAATTCGGGTGATCAAAATAACATTGTATATATTTGCTGGTCTACGAGTTTGAGAAAAACCATCCGATTTAAACACAGCAAAGATTCCCGTGCAGATGAAAGGGTAACTTAGATAAGAACGTTTTTTGTTTGAATAAGCCACGTCGCATCAGCAGTTTTCTTAATTCATTATGCTGCCGAAAAAAGTTCTCAGAAACAGCAAACACCCCCGAAGACACGACGGACGCAGAGTTCACATTTTAGCTTTGCAGAAACGTCTTTTTGTTTCTCGAGAAGAATTGACATGTAAAGGTTATAATGTGTGACAAATTTTTATTGGCATTATTTTTTGCATCTCCTGGTAACAAAAACGACATATGCCCTTGTCTTCGAGAAAACCTTAAAAAATTACCAGCCTTTGCAAAGTTCCTTTGTTTCCTTTTTCCAGCAAGATCACATTTTTACAACAAATCTTGACGAAATATAAAGTGTCTGTTTTAAAACGAATGCATAAATAGGCAAACGTACATCAATCCTTTTAACTCGTCCAATATTTGATATATACACATTCCCCCTTTGGCAACAAGTATACATTAAGTAATGATGCACTTACCGCAAATATAGCAATTGCCATTCCACGCTCGAGACGAATTACTTCCTAGCTCATCGTTTCTGTTATTACTCGAAGACTGTCTTCTTCCGTCCCTTCCAGTGTTGTTCGCCTGGTTGTCTCGTCCGCGTCCATAATTGTTCCCTCTGTGGTCTGGTACGACGTAGTACATACCCCCTTGTCCGTGAATTACATCTCTAGTGACATTGTTTGCCATAACATTATGAGTGTTCGAAAACACTTCATTTGTGTGTGCAGTTTGAACCTGCCTTGGCACGAATTCGTTGTAACGGTGAGGATCATTTTGAGCCTGTCGAACGATATTGCTCCAACGTGATAACCCGGCACCATGCTGCGAGTTTATTTCCCTTCTGCTCGAAAATATGTGTCTGTCATCTTCATCAGTCACTAGCAACTTTTGAAACCCTTTCGCTACAAAACAGAAATGAAAACAGTTAACAGTCTAGATGTTTACAGTGTCCTAAATTTGTTCTTTTCATTAGTTCTTGGAGCCAAACGTTTACTTTCTGAACTTTGAAAATTCTTTTTTAATGAGACATTGAAAAATTCTCGTACCAAGCTTGGAGTTTTCCATTGATTAGCTTCACAAAATATTAGGACACGAAATGTTAAAATAGTATGGCCAGTGTTGGGACATGAAATCTTGTCAGTAGTTTCACCCTGGCGGTGTTGGTATTTGTCCACCGTTACTGTCTAGGATTGATCTAACTATCTATTTCCAGCAACGAGAAATGGTAAAGAACTCTAACAAAACGTCGTTCCGACCGAATTGTCGCCTTCAGCAAATGACCGGCACCCAATACGATGTGCTTCAGCGCCGGACCAGTTAAAAAATTTCATAGATACCTTCAGGAACACATCTTGTTTACGAATGGAACATAATTTCTTTATCCTTTATTCAAGGATATACTTTCCTTTCTATCTCTGTTCTTGTTAAGACCTGCAAAGTAGTAGATAGTACCCGTCGAATACGAATAAAGGAAATAATTCATAATGTTCTTAATTTAATTTACACTTTCCAAACAGCCAAAAATGTAGGCACATCAGTGATCGAGTCCTTTCATCGTATGACAAGACCTCGTTCAAATTAATTAGTGCCGATGCAAATCTCGATGTATTACAGTATCTTGCAAGGGAGTGAAAAAACTATGAAATGAAACAAAACAATACCGACTCTTCCAAATATTCATGCACATTTTTGCTAAAATTATCTCTCTGCTGGCCTCTTTAGTATTTCTTCCATTCTTTTATGCTTATTTAGGCACATTCTTGCTAAAACTACCTTAAAATATTCATGCATATTTCTCCTCAAATTATGTTTCTGTTGATATGCTGATTATTTTCTTCTACTTATTTTGGCGATGTTCTTATTCGAGATGATAAATTAACATTCATGCGTTTCAAAAAGAATAAAAATAACCACTTGGATACCTCACGTACTGCCCAGATACCTTACGTATACCCTTCTTCACATGAAAGCCCAGATCTTCTGAAAGTCTGAAACTGAATTGCGGAAAACTGCCAAGAAAAAACCCAAATTTCTTGAAAAATACGAAAAAACTCGAAACCATTATCAAGACCGTTAAATGTATATTCCTAGAAAACCAGCCACGCCAAAGAAAAGATGGAATTCCACAAGGTTCGGTAGTAGGGCCATTCTTGTTTATCAAATTAATTTTATAATGAAGCATGATTCTTGCCCCTATTAAGATATTTTTAAACCGCCCAGTAGAATGTTACATTAAGTTGGAAATTGAAATGAAATCTTTCTATCCATAACGACGCTTCATACAACTGTTTTGAATAACGGTCAAGCAATAGGCAAGACTTTGTGGCCTTAATGCCATATGAAAACTACAAAACGTTTCTTTGATGATGCCATATCAGCAATTTAAAACTGACGCCCTCAAATAGCTTTGGTTATGTTTCAGTTTCAGGCACATACAATTACTGTTCTCGCAAGGTGTGGGATTCTGCGCTGGGCACCGAATGCACATCACAAGGCTAAAATAAGCAAACGACCGCGGTCCTTCCTCTCGATGTGACCACACCTCGTGATTCCTTTTTGCCTGGAATTACAGAGGCTTTTTACTTTCACAACAAGTATGACCATGGTGGGATTCAAACCAACGACCTTACGATCGTGAGTCGGCGCCTTCACCAACTAGGCCATCCACACAGACAAATTATGACATATTAGCAAACATCGTTTTGTGTAGGTATAGCATAGCGCATTATTTATTACCTTAATATTTTGAAGAAACAAAGACCAAACAACAGAAAAACAAAAACACTTTCTTTTCTGGACTCCACAGGGCAAATTTTAAAAAGGAGCCCATTAAGAATACTTTAAAATAAGCTATACTTCTAGAACGACAAATGCGAGTGTGTACTGTTGAAAATAGGGATATTTACAGATTTATCAGAGGACAGAAAAAAAAATTCTTTTCTGGAGGCCACAAGGCGAATTGTAAAAAGCTAAATCACTGACCCAATTAAAAACATTTAAAATAAGTCATACTTCTAGAACGACAAATGCAAGCGTGTACTATTCAAATTAGGGATATTTACAGATTTATCAGTTGCATAGGTAATATGTAATACAAATAATTCATATGATTTTCAAAACAAGTAGCTACAAATTTTTGACAAATTGCACACCAACAACGTTGGAATGTCCACTAAAATACAAAAATTTGAAGGCCCGTGAAACTTTTTGAATTTAAAATGGAAAGGCAGGCTTTAAAATAAAGGAGCTACCAACGGGAACAATTTCCAATTTAATTCAAAAAATTACTTAACCATTTAAATAGAACTCAGTTGTATTAAAAGATTGTTGCATAGCGTACTAGACCTTAGACCCTAATGTATTAAATGATCTATGTAACGTATTAAGTGATCTATGCAAGTGAAATAACCCAAAAATTCTTCTTCGCAGAAAATAAATCCTGCTTTCCAAGCAACGTTTTGGTAATAACGAAATTCTGAACAAAATAACACCAACTGGTGACTTTAAACAAGTGTTTAAGGTTATTAATATTGCGATAGCCCTTTGTAAGTTGAAGCCAGGCGAGGAAGGTAAAGCAGTCTGTTTTTTTAATGCGTGCGATCACACGCACACACACATCGGCACACGCAAGAGATTGTAAAAAAGTACTCGGATTTGACTGTATTTCTGTGATTCATTGCATGCATGGAATTTTGCTCAAGAAACAGACTGGTAAAGCTAAAACTACAAAGACTTCCAATGCTGAACAAAGCTGCTTTCATGGTCAAACGCAGCATGCAGCCATATTTGCCAACAATGACAAAATTGTGGCCACAACTCAAGCACAAAACAATGGACAGCTGCGAAAACTATCACAAAACAATGGCAAGCTGTAGAAACATAGTAACACAATTTTATTTAAATTTTGACATCCATACAATTTGATAAAAATTTGGTTGACAAAATAAAACGATAAAACGGCATAAAATCTAATCTCAGAAAGCTTGTTCAAAAACACAATCTCATAGCCCACAACATACCTATTCAGCAAAGACTTTAAACACAGTTTTAAAAACTTACCACAAACATTTGTAGGAGTTGTTTCACAATTGTTTCACAATTAAAACACAATTGTTTCAATAAGTTATGATAAATTTCGAAAGCTTTAATTTTCAAGTTTCCATTTTTCAAAACTTTTAATTTTAGAATTTTGTAACTTGGAAAGTATCTTGACAAAATCATGTTTTAGAGAGCAAAGTCTTTTTTCATGAATAGTAACAGATGAAAAGTTTGTAGGCTATGAATAATGAACTGTCCAACAAACAATATTTTCAAGACCAGTGTGCCCAATGATGCAGTACTCGAAAGGCAGATTTGGTATACAATAACATTAAGTTATAACAATATAAGGTATACCATTACCTTGCTCTGCCTCTCTAAGTGCTCTCCTTTGAGCAACTAGTCTTTCCCTGTTTTGTTTTGTCTCATTGTCAGCATTTTCAACCATTTTGCTTACTGCACTATCCAATACAACTGACTTTACAGCTCTACCTGTAATTCTTCCCCTGCAGACAGGACACTCCTTTTTCTTTTTCATCCAAGTTCTCAAACACATTTCACAAAACGAATGTGCACATGTTAATGTAACAGCATGAACAAACAGTTCATGACAAACCATGCAAGTAAACTCATCCTCCATTTGGCTCAAAACTGACCTCTTTCCATCTTCCTCTGCTTTTTTCAAAATTTCCTCTTGCCTTTTCAAATCCTCGTCCTTCTCTTGTATTTGCCTTCTGAGTTCTTCAAGTCGTGACCCTAAATGTTTTTCATTTTCCTCAGCATTTTTTAAATTATTTAACAATTCCTGATTTCTTAATATTTCACTTTCTCTCTTATTTTTTTCAGTTTTCATTTCATTCAGTATCTTGTTAAGATCATCTTTTTGTTTTTCCAATGCCTTTCTGTAAGTTTCATCTTTTTCAGAGAGCTTCTCATTCAACTCTTGCTGTAAATTTTTTTCAACTGAATCCCGTTCCTCTTGGATCGCTTTTAATTTCTCCTCAAAACTGTATTTCAGAATGGTTTCCTTTTCTCTGAGTTGTTGCTCTAATAAATCTTGAAGTTTTCTTTCAGCCTCCAACTTCTCAATCTGAAGTTGCTCTTGTTGCTTCTGTAATTGCTCAGCAAGATCATGTTCTTTCTGTTCCAAAGTAACTGCCAAGTCGTTGTGTGCCTGGTCTTTCACAGATAGTTCATCTGTCAATTGTTTGATCTTGTCCTCCTGGATTTTTATCTGCTCTTCAAAAACATTATTTTCCTCAGCTTTTGCTTCAACATTCTCAATACGCTCATCAGTGCGTACTCTTTTAAACTCTATAAAATCTTCTTTTGAATTGTCAAATCTTGTTCTTTTCATTTTTGATTTCAATGGAATTTCTTGAAAAATGTACTCAAATTCAGGGTTTTGGCTGCCAGCCACAGCACAACCAAACACTACTTTATCACCAGTCAATAATGGGAAAGGTGCACCAGACTTTATTTTTATTCCATTAACAAATACTCCATTCAAGCTCTAAGAAAAAAGTAATTATTATTTGGTAGTACTGTACATTTACAAACACTGGCTCAAATAATTTATATGAGTGTAAATAAGCAAATTATAGATACATCAGTCGAAATAGTAAGTCAACTGGTATGGTAGTACTATAACTTACAAACATAATTATAGTACTATAACTTACAAACACTGGCAAAAATACTTCATAAGAGTGTAAACAAGCAAATTATAAATACATCAAATGTTTGCTGGTAAGTCAAAATGGTAAGTCAACTGGTATGGTAGTACTTTAACTTACAAACATAAGTATATGGTAGTACTATAACTTACAAACACTGGCTAAAATACTTTATAAGAGTGTAAACAAGCAAATTATAAATACATCAAATGTTTAGTCAAAATGGTAAGTCAAAAATATCAAATGTTTTGTTTGCTAATTAATAAAAAAATATGCAAAACAATTATTTCACTGCAAAACTAAACCTTATGCAGGGTGTCCAAAAATACTTAATAAGCTGCACAAAAAACAGGCTCCAATATTGTTGTCATTTTCAATGCCAAGGACTTAACTTGAATTTTGATACATTGCCAAGTAAAATTTGTTGAGCATTTATGTAGTTGCGAACATTGAAAGTCAAAATTTGAGTGAAAGCTGAAACAAGTGCCCCTATAATCAACTATGGTATAAAAAGTGAAGTGCACCAATTTTTGTGTTATGAAAATAAAGAAATCGTTATTAAAACTTTCAAAAATTTCAAAACAAGCAATCTGGAAGATGAGAATACAGTGTGCATGTGATCATTTTCCACCATAAGAATGCACATTTCATTATATATATTGGACAACTTATTAGAAAAAATCTGGTGTTTTAGCTTTCACTCAGATTTTTACTTTCAAAGGTCGTAATTTCATTATTTTTCAACCTATTTGAAGGGGGGATGTACCAAAATTTAAGTTAGAGTCCCTGAATTAAAAATGTATTAAACTAAGCTAAAATATTTTGCTGTTTATTGTTCACATTCAGAAAAACATACAAAGCTTTTTGTGGCACTATGTAAATTATTATACCAGGTGCAAAAGAAAAATTTAGACAAGTTTGTTGTATTGTAATAAGGAAAATAGGAATTCAACCTCATAATTCAATTCTTCACTTTTCCCCCGAGGCTGAATTAGCCTTTAACCAGTTGGATGGGTTCATCGTCATTTTCAATTCATTTAAGGAGGGTCACCTTTCAATTCAAGGATTGATTTTCTTGGGGCCCTCCACTTAAGAACTTAGTACATTATAAAATAATAAATAAATAAATATAAAAACCCAAATCTACAATAAAAACCTATTTACAATACACATATATTTAAAAATGGAAAAAAAGTCAAAAAAGTTAAACTACTGTTTAGACTCAGCATCATCATTTAGATTTAATTAAAAAACCCTATTCTAAATAAACTAAAAATAATAAAGAAATTATGCCATTCTGAACAAAAGGATTGGTAAAATTTTATCAGCACACAACACTGAATGTCATTGAAAAAGGTGATACATTTTGGAAAAAATTTTGAAATTAAAGAATGACGAAAAATCCGGACAACAGTATTCATAAAATAGTCTTGCCAATGGTGAATTTGCAAAGATAAAAAATAAAAATTCGATTTTAAAGTTAGGGAAAGGATTCCATAATAGGTCTTCTTTAGTGAACAGTAAGAAATGAACTGACTTTCATGGTTACACCATCAAAAAACACTTTCATTGATACCTCTTTTTCTATCCCTTTTCCAACACTGTGAGCATTCTGCTTTTTAATAAATCTATTGCTGGTAGGCAACTAAAACAATGATTGCATTAAAACTTTAGAAAATGATTATTTGGTCTTTTAGCTGCAAAGCAAAATGTTAATCACTAAAATGGGACAAACATATCTCAAACAAAAGCAAATCAACTGCACACACCTCCTGGTTGCATCACATAAAAGCTGTTTATACAAGTCATGTAGTTCATTATTTGTTGGTTACAATTTTATAATTTTAGTGCAAATTGTCAAATGTTATTCTTGTTTGGAATAAAATCTTGTTTCATTTCCAAAGCCCAACTAAATCATGCAGGTATGCAATGTTAAAATAAGATGCTGTTTTCAAATCAAGCCTGTTCATATTCTTTTCCTATTTGCAGTGGCAAGCCAGCCAATCCCAAATGATTTCATGCTGGCATTCTGCAAGACGAGAAACCAAACCACAATGATTACATGCTGTTTTCATTTCATCTCAGCATCATGAGCAGCATTAACATATTTTGAGGCCATGGATTTATTTATTAACTATTTGTGGTATACTTTTCTTAGAAGCTGTTTAAATGATCAGTACCATTGGGCACACCTGGCACTGTGCCCCAAGCTTTTAGAATTTAGGGGGGCTAAAAATTAAAAAAAAATTAAAAGTCAAGCCTTTAAGAAACCAAAATTAAGTGACATGAACTGCAGTGAAAACATGAGCATTAACCAGTTTGCAGAGTATGGTCGATCTTGACAAGATCTTGGGTGCGCCAACAGACCCGTACCGCAGGTGCGGGTGCGCCAAAATCCCAAAAATTGGTCGGGTGCGCCATTCAGGTGCGCCATCCCAAACATTTTCACAGTGCGTCTTCCTTATTTTGTAAAAGAATCCCGGTGCGGTGCGTGTTTCCACTTAATTTCAATTGATTCCAGGAACGTCACTCATCTCATCAATCAAATAGTTGATTTTCAAGAGGACTGCGAATATATCATATATGCCTAACAATATTTTTTTTCGAAGGGTACTGCTCCTCAGGCATTAAACTAATGTTGTAAAAATGTTGATAGAGCGGGTTATTACAGCTTTCTGAGGGGCGTTTCTTACATGATGTTAGCGTTAAAGGGGTGTTTCCCAGTAGTTAAAAGGGTGTGGTTTTGAAAAAATTTCCGCTGCGCCGCACTGCAATTGGGGCCCAGGTGCGCCTCCGGCACATTGTCTATATGATCTTGGGTGCGCCAATGCCTTACTCTGCAAACTGGAGCATTAAGAAATGTGGGTTGCTATTTTTCCCTGATTCCATGCACCTGTGATGTGCGAGTGTGTCCCTGTACCCCTGTGATGTGTATGTGTAACTGAACAAAAGAACATTTTAACTTTTTTCTTTCTTTCTCCTTCTCAAACTTCATACTGGAACAACTGACATTTCTTATAATGGTGAAAGCAACGTTTTCTAGTTTCTGTCTTAATTTTAAAATTTTCTTTTATTTGTTTTTAATTTTAAACTTAAACCTTATTTTAATTTTAAATTATCAAAAAGGTTTTGCGTCATCTCGAATTGGAGAATTTGTCAGGAAAAATTTTGAAAAGAGTGGTACTTCATGGTAAACTAATTGTTCGAATGCAAATTATGTGAGGTGGTGCCAGCAAAGGCAGGTCAAATATTTTCAAAACAAAAACAAAACAAAAAACTCTATCACGCAAAATTTTTAAAAACTTGCTTCTTACATCGTGGTCTGTAATTCTCCACCTCCCATCTTCCCCAAAGTCAATTGTTGCATGCTTTCTAGATACCATTAAAGGTGCTGTTCTAGAAATGAGTTGCGTTTGGACACCTGAAGTTGTTGATCTTCCAAATGTCCTTGGCTTTTCTTTCTGAACGTAAACAGTATTTGGACATAAAGGCCCGTTACCGTTCACAACTGGAATCACCTTGCGTAGCCTTGCTTGAACATCAGTGTTTTCGCACTGAAAATACTTTTCTCCGTTCATCTTACGTCAAAAGGATTTGCAGTTTTATGTCTCTGCTAAAGTTTAGAGCGTTTATTTCATGTCATTTACGAAATTAGAGCGCCATAAACTTAAATACAACCGAAGATCAAAACGCGTAACTTGTGAAATTAGATCAATCAAGAACGATAAATGATTCAAGACCAGGAGGCTTGGGCTCTAATCTGTTTACTTCGCAGAGGTAAAGCGCTGTCGGCAATGGCTATCGATTTGAAGGCATGGGTTCCACAAATCAGACGTCAAAAACAAAGCGAAAGGTCTATCTGAATGAAATGCTTGATTTTCATGAATTATTAGGCTACCAGGATGAGGGTTTTGTGGATTGTGGACTTTGTGGTTTTTAGGTGTTCGGGTATGGGGTTTATTCCCAATTTTGTTGCGGTTTTGCAGTTTCTGGTACCCCCAAAGCCCCCCGCTGTCAAGTAATTCTTGGAGAAATCGATCAAATGAAAAAATACTAAAACTTTAATTTTGCAACTACAAAACACACAATCGAATCAACATTAGTACGTGCCAACTGCAGTGGAGATGGACATGAGGTCTTTTGGTATCCATTGCTGGAACCTACATTTCAACACTGCAGGTACCTGTGTACTAGACTTTCGCAAAAATCTGAAATCCAGAGTAGGCAAAAGGGCGCAGCACATGTAACTTGAAACAGAAATGTTTATGCCTTAAAAAGGGAGAATTTACGAAATTTTGGAGGGGACCCCGTCCCCGTCAGGTCCTTCGTCCCTGCCTTGACTTGATGTAAGAAATTGCAGCTTAAAGTATCAGCCGTATCGAGGTTACGCTAAATTCTGAACAGCCATATAATGAAAGGTTGTGCTTCAAATAATGCGTAATGTAATACAGGAAGTGTTGATAATCTTCCATGCCCGTGCCACAAACACGATTTTTCAACAGCATAAAATTAAACTTTTCCTTTGATTTTCACAGAGAATTTATTAACCCTACATAAAGTACTAATTTCGGCCATCGTGTAGCAAAATTCAAATGCATTAAACATCAAGTAAATGTATTAATGAAAAATAGACCTCTTGTAGGTTCATTTTCTAAAATATTTATCTAACAAATAAACATTATAATAAATTGTGCATTTTACAGAAGTGGCTTTAAAAAAGAAAGATACCTTAAGCAATATTTTACGGACATTTTTTGATTTAATGTATTTTTAATATGTTTATTGATAAAAATTTTGCGGACAAGTTTTAATGTAAGCATCTTATGCCAATACTAAAATTTTGACAAAAAATTACATGCAAGTTTCGTAAATGCTCAACAATTGAAACATCCCTTGACTAAAATATGCAATAAATCGTAAAAAGAAAAGTTTCATTTTGACCGTAGTCAAGTCTCAACTTAGAATTTAATTGCAAACTCTACAAGCCGAAGTGGCTGATAAATTCTCTAGAAATATACCGAAAACAGCATTATTTTTCCAAAATATGCAAAAAATCTGAAAAAAATCTACACGCAAACAAATCTTTATTTCAACTACAGTCTTACAATTTAATTACAAATTGTACGAGCTACGAAAGTTGCAGATTTTAGTAAGTCGACAGAATTTGCCATCCTAAATACATGCGATTCCTTGGGTGATGATGATAAAGTCATGATTTCCCGTTCGCTTATGTTCTTTCCGATACCCAAATAGTACAGTTCAACGCCGAGACTTTTCAGAGCTGCGATTTGTGTGTTCATCAAGCTCGAGCTACTTGAACCAGTCGTTAAAACAAGCAAAACATTTCTAGAATACTCATCAGCTTGGACCTCGCTGAAAACAGCGTTTGCAAGAGCAAGAAGCAAATCAGTTCGTCTCCCCGATCCTGAAGGTTTGATTTCAGAAAGAACACGCCGAAGGACTTCCTTTGCAGAGTATCCTTCAAAGCTGGACCTCAGTTTTGGTATCTTATCGAATGTAGCCAGCGAGACTTGCGAAGCACTGCGTTTCAATGACAAATGCTTCAGGAGGGAAATGGAAAAAGATTTCATGTTATGCCAAGTCTGCTGTCCTGCATCGTTTGACGTGTCCATAGCAAGCATTATGTTCATTCTATCAAAACATTTGAAATCTGAAAATATAGTATCAATAATTTAAAATTGTATCATTCTTATTTGGTGCAGTTTTTTAATATGATGCCAATTTTGTAAAGGAATTTGCTTTTCTTGGTGACACCAAAGTCCCTCTCAAAATGTGAAAGATCCCCGGGGCCGGGGTGCTTCGTTGCTAACAAAGACTGGACCTACCGGCCAGGCTGAAAAAAACCCACATATAAGATCAAATTTTTCACACATTTACATGACAATCATCGAATTTTAGGACCATCTTTATGAAATTACAGAACTTCAAAACCCATGTCTATGATTTTTTTTACAACAATTAAGAAATAATGTAACTCATTTCAGGAGAATTCATATAAACATTAGACCGATGTGGAGAGAAATCTAGGCAAGAAAAGGGCTCATTTTTGGCGGTACATCCAGTAACAAATAGGAATGAAGTACCCTTCCACCACGCAAGTTCCCGAAAACACGCAAAGGCGTGAGATAAAACCTACAGTAAGAGACGTAAGTAAAGTTAGACAAAAATAACCCAACCAATACCTGTTTTTGTGCATGAGAATCGGTCAACGTTGCCAGGTTGTAGGGTGAGAAGCCCTTCGCCACATGGAAGACAATTATTTGCTCCAAATCGCGGTTGATAACTTCCTAATGGACACTTCGTACATTGGCTCATTCCATTGTCGAAGTTTCCAGGAAGACAAGTCACTGGTAAGGAATAAATGTGATAAAATAAATCAACTGGAATGGTTTATTTAATTAAGAAGAGTTATGTTAAATAGATTTAGAATAGATTTGTTAAATTTTTGAAAATATTTTTAGAAAAATGATTTAAAGATAAAATTGCAAGATTGCAATGTTACAATAACGATAAATCAAGCATTTTATACCAAACGTATTTATAGAAAGTTGCTTTTCTGAAATCAAGTGTCAAAATACTCAATGCTTAATGTACTGTAATTTATGAAAGGTTTTTCAAAGTCTAAAGGCTTTTCATGATGAGGCTTTCCATGAAAGCTCCGAAAATTTTAACAGATTACATATCCAGAGTCCAGAGAAGTGATCAACCTTCTTCCGAGAGCAAAGTTTGATCATTAGAAATCTTCCTCATTGAACGATGGAAAACAAGGGCGGTTTTGGTGTGGCACATAATTTCCTTTGTTTTCTTCAACCTTCCTCGGGTCAGTGCCCATGCAAACGTAATGTTTTCCAGACCACGTACAAAACATCTTATCATAATATAATAATTGGAGATAAAAATCAATGCTCAAGTACTAATATACAAAAAATGTAATTTTCTCTTTTAGTTTTACAATTTCAGTTCTTAAATTATGACGTAAATAGTAAACATGAGTAAAATATAGAAACACAACGAATAAAAATAAGATTGGAAAATCCCAGAGGGGAGTTGTCAATTTTTATAATAGGTATGTGCGTAGAAATATTTAGGGTAAAATTTCGAAGATTGAATATTTTTTTAGGGTGTTGCTAAAACGTTAGTATTTCTTTGGGTTGCCATATTTATTTAAGATAGTTACGAGTATTCCAACTCTGCACATGCCTGTTATTAAACTTGTTAATAACAGGTTAAGAAATCCCCCCCCCTTGGGTGAAAAATGGTTGGAAAAAGATAATAGAAAAATACTCACTGCATCTAAGCTTGTTGTCACTAAGCCCCATCCCATTTGGACAGTCAAATTCATCTGGATCCCATGTCACGTTTGCTTTCGAATTTTTCAACATGAACTGACAATTTCCTTCGTTGATCGTCAAATCTTGCTCTTCAAAAAACCTGGTCACAACTTTACGAATGTCCAATTGAACCTTTGAATCCAATGCCACAAGATCTACGTCATTATTATGCACTTCTTTTATTGGTTTGAACTTTAGTTCAATAACAAGTTTTCCTCTATCTCCTTTCATGGTAGAGGGCTCGAATTCAAGGTCAAGCCCGTCTTTATATGCAGATATTTCTGCGCCTTTCATAATAATGCTTTTAAGTTTAATTATAAATTCGGTAAATCCAATATGATGTTCACAACCCTTTCCGTTTATAGTGACATCTACCTCTATCCGAACACTGTGGTTCTTTCTTTTGCTCTTAACAAGTGCAACAACAGCTTTTCTGCTGCGCAGCGTCATATAACCATTACCCACTTCGCACCAGTACATACCATTCTTCCCCATCCTTGCCATGCCAAGGCTGAGTAATGCTGTATTGGCATTCAACTTCCTTCTCTTGCCAGCAAAAGACTGATACCACCAGGTATAACTTGCATCAGCATCAGCAGTGGTATTGCAAATCAAAAATACCCCTCGTGGGAATTCACGCGGAATTGCTATATCATCAAGATCTTCAATAAATGTCATCCTTGTCTTGACAGCAAGGAAAATTGCATCTGCAGCTACTTCACCTCCTGCACCAAATGCTTTACACTGGTAAGAACCCTCGTCTTCAAACGAAACATTTGAAATTCTTAGCAAGCTTTCCCGGAAACCTGGAAGAGCTGTCTTGTTTACGTACCACATAAATTTTACTTCCGTGTCTGATTGAACTTTGCATTCCAAACTAAATTCCTCGCCAACATATGCCACAGTTGATAAAGGCAGTTTATTTTGTTTAAAGTTCGGAGGCTTGGTGCAAAGAGATGATTTTTTGAACAGACTATTCAACTGCTTTCTGAGATTTTCTAATTTTGCTTTCAGCGAGAATTCATATAAGTGACCTTTAGGGATATCCTTAATCATCCGTGTAGTTTCTGTTAATCTATTAATGAAGACCTGGTAATCAGATACACCAGCATCAAATAGCTCGCTCAAAGCACCAACCCAAACATCAATGCAGTCACCATAACCAGAGCAATCCTCACGAGTAGTTTTTCTAATTATTGCACCGCTCGTCTTGCTCCAATCCTTCACGATTGACTTCAAGCCTTGTATGGAACTTGACTGAAGTAACACGATTTCTTTGAGTAATTGATACCGTGCTTGCAGTGGAGAAGTTGACATTCGGATATCATGTGTTTTTCTCAATCGACTTCGGCGTCTGCCACTAATTAGATTTTCAATGCTGTTTTCAAGATTGTGGAGAATTTCCAGCATGCCGATCGAAATATCTTTAAACTGAGCACATTTAGAAGCTTTTGCTGACCCACGCGAACCGTCAACCCTACTTCGATCTCTTCGTAGTCTCGAGTTTTTAGCGTCAATTGATCTTCTTCTACGTGTAAATGTAAACTTTGTCAGAGTTCTCAGCAGATATTGCGTTGCCATCTTGATTGATAACTGAGCATTTCCAAAATCCATCATGAATCTAACAATTCTATAAGATCCTCTGTGATCGCGTAAAATTACCTTCAACGGAATCAAGCCTACAGATTCTGTGTAAAACACTTTACTGAATTCAACTTTGATGAATCGGATTTTCGATGTGTTGGAATACTGATTTACAGCTTGTCGTAAGTTGGCTTGATTTACAACGATCATCTGGCGATTCCTCTTCGTCTCTTGAGCTTTAACTCGGTTAAGCCTTAATTCTGCCAAAGACATATTGTAATACATCATATGCCTTTGCTTGAGAATTTCTGCAGCTCTCATGTCAAACTGAGCTGCTTCCATCGACAATCGAGAATTTTCGAAATTCTGATAAGCAACAGCAAGTCCTATGTTTACAACTGAATATGTCTGGTTAGCAAAACTTTTACGTCTTTTCAAGCAAGCAGCATTTTGCTGTAAGCATTTAGAACTCTGAACATAAAGGCATTTCTTTCCAGCACAACAAAACCCTGGCTGGCCATACCCACTTGTTACATTCTTTGATACATATTCACATTTTTCGACTGGTATCGTCGTCGTTTCAACTGAAATCTTTCCTTTCAAGCAAGCATATAGCAATTCCTTCTTGTTTATTTTCTCTTCGTACGTCAAATCGCAAACATCATCCTTCCACTTGATGAGGTCGTAAATTCCTTTCCCGATATTGTAAACAGCCATTGCTACATTTATGTAATTTCCAACATTTTTCAAAGCAGTGGTCTTCAAATTTGCTCCAAATCTATTCATCAAAGCTGCTGCTTTTTCTGCCACATTGACGACTGTCTTTGCAGCTTGCAGGCCAGTCTCCAAATTAAACTCTTTCATATTTAAGAGTTTTTCAACATCGGATACAATGGATATTACATCCCCAGTTGCTCCTAACACTTTCCCAAACATTTCTCCTGTTTTCTCCATGTTTATCCCAACAGACTGAGCAACTTTATTCAAATTTTTCTGAAAATCTCCTTTGATATCTTTCCATTCGCCTTTGAACAATGCCGCTCCTAAGCCATCCAGATTGCCGATGAATTCCTTTCCCGTTGTTAACACTCGCTGAAAATTCAACATTCCGTCCTTGAAGCTCTTGCTTTCAAACAAATTTTTGAAATCTGTGAAAAGCTCTTTGCCAGTCTGTATGGTACCGAGTGTGGTCTTAGCAAGGCCATAAAAGTCTTTTGCGGCTGCTACAAGATTCGGACTGAGGCCAATGCCTTCAAGTTTGACACCAAGTAAGTTGGCAATACCTTTAGTGTCGTTTATGATAGTCGTGATAAAACCATCAGCTTGGTTAAACAACCTTGGCAGATCCTCAAGTGCAAAACGTACAGGATCTGAGGATATATTTTTGAATGCATTGTCGATTGATTTTGTGAGCGACTGAAACTTTTGATATCTGTCTGAAATCAAGCCAACCGCACCTGATATGTCATTCAATATCTTTTCAGTCGTATTTCCAAATATCGAAGAACTCAGAATAGTTTTCCCTGTCACTTTCTTTACCGCATTGGAAATTCCACCTGAAGCTTTATTGACTTCCGTTGTTAACATTTTTATCTGATCAACCATAGCTTTTGCAGCGTCCAATTTACCAGAGAGCGGCTTCCTTAATATTGCGTTAAAGCTGTTACTAATTCCACCTGCTAAACTGCCGATGTTGCTTACAGAATCCACAGTTCCGCCAATGTCTTCAGCTATTTCCTTCGTTCTGCCGATGACTACATCTAACCCATTTGTAACATCTCTGATCTGTGACCCAAACCTTCGCAAAAATCCCGACAGTCTTGCATCTTTGCTAAAATATCCAATCAAATCTGGAAGTTCTGATGTCAATTCGTTTAACCCTTTTGCCACATTTTGGACAGCTTTGATGCGCGATTCAATCGGGCCTTCACCAACGGCCTCAAATCCATTGCGGATGCCGTCAAAAGATTGCTTAATTTGACCAACCTTCTCGAGTGCGCCACCGACTTTATTGACAATTTTTCCCGTGCTATTCAAAAATCCGCTGGCATAATTTACGAGTCCTTCGAATTTTCCTGTTAGCTTCAAGAGATCTTTGTTTTCTTGGAATAATGCTCCGAATACCTTGGAACTGTTTCCTCCAATGTCGCTGATCAAACCCGACGTCGAGCTCAAAGCATTGGATATTATTCTCAACCCATCAGCATTGAATTTGATTCCATCCAACTGTTTGATCTGTGACTGGATTCCATCCACAGACTTAATGATTCCTAAAACTCCCTGAGAACCCTCACCAATCTTATCAAGCATTTTCGTAACGTTCGCAGTTATTTTCTCTAGTCCCTTCTTTAATCGTTTTTGAATCGTCTTCGTAAATTCGTTTCCAAATATTTCAACAGTGTTACATGCTGGACAGTGTTTGCCAATTAATTTACTAATGTCTCCTAATATTCCACCAGAATCTGCAATGATATCTTTGATATCAAGAATTTTTCCTTTTACAAACTTTGGTGATAAAACTAGCACCTCCGCGAGATTGTAGTTTTTTAACGAATCCACAAATTCTTCAACAGAATCCGTCAAAGCACCGACTTTTGCTACAGGTCCAGATTTGATTACATCGATCGTCCCTGTCACATCTTTATGAATGCCTGCTACGTAGTCGATGCCTCTGCTTACATTTTGCATTAATCCTTTCATACTTTCGCCAATTTTACTGATACCAGAACTTATATTCAGTTGCGAGCCTGTCAAATTTTCTATCGTAGATTCCAAGATCTCAGCAGTTTGGATCCCGCCATCGAACATTTGATCGACTTTGGTAATTATATTCGTAAAACCTGAAATCTTCTGGTTAAACGGAGCATTCAGCATTTCATTGATATCCTGACGGAGCTCTTTTGAAGTTTTACCGATGTCATCAATCTCTCGTCCAACAGCTCCTGCATTTTTTAACAAAAAGTCAGTTTTCTGAAATATGACATCAGCTTGCTCTGTAAAATCTAGCAAGTCGTTGCTGAAACCGCGTATCCAAGAAGAATCAATGTTCAATATATCGCCAATACCAGCAGACTTGTTCATAAAAGTTGGCAATGATTTTAGTACATCTTTGATTCCCAAAACCATACTGCGAGCAATTTCTGCTCTCGTTTCAAGGGGGCCTTTGCCAAGATCATCAACATTACTTGAAACTTTGCGTATAGAGTTTCGTATTTTTTCCACAGTCTGGAATGATTCTTCGACTTCACCTGACAAAGATGCACTTTTCTTTGCAAGGCCTGAAAATTTGTCAACAATTAATTCAAATTTGGCTTGCATTTTTCCAATGTCATCGTCCTCCGTTAGAATAGCTTTAAATATGTCATTTGAGGAATCTTTTAACGATTGCAAATTCACTGCTGTCGATCTCAATTCCTTGGCAGCCAACTGAAATGTCTCAGGGGTTACTTTTCCATCTTTCATCACATTTTTAAAACTCTCAGAAATTTTTTTCGCTGATTTCTGGAAACCTGCCACTCCTGCATGCCCAAACTTGACTCGCTTAGAAATATCGTCTATTTTTTCGTACAAATTATCAAGTGTTATTGCAACACTTTTGGACAATTTTTTCAAAAATCCTTTTCCAAAAATCTTATCAATGTGGCATTCCTTGCAGATACCTGTGATTTTCGAGACATCTACTAAAATGTTTCCGGCATTTTCCGCTAACTGCTGAAATTCTCCAATTTTTTCTTTAAGGCTAGAAGGATTACTGAGAAGTGCATTTTTTATATCAAAATCTTTCAGTCCATCCATGTAGGTTTCCAGAGAGTCCGTTAATTTTCCTGCATTGGTTATTGGACCCCTTTGTAGCTTATCTAACGTATTTGAAACCTTATTTGCCAATCGTGTGTACTTCGCAATGCGATCTTTACCAATAATGCTTCGAGTCGCCTCAATAAGTCCTTCTTTGGACATGGATATGTTCATAGCATTTGAAGCGGCGACGATGGTTTCCAACGTTGCATCCAACACTTTTCCAGCCTTGCGTGCGACGTCTTTCGAGGCTTTAATTTTGCTATCCCAAGGGGCATTTTTAAAGATTTTCAAATCGTCTCTTAAAGAAAGCAAATCTTGACCCACATTCTTCTTTCCTTTGACCAAAATCCCTGCACCTGCTATGATTAAGTCAGTCCTTTGCAAAACCTTATCTAACTTTCGTGTCAAAATTGTCACACTGCTTTGAAATTTGTCAACCCAGTCTTCATCTATGCCAGCGAATTGTAAGGCGGCATTTGAAGAATCTAACACCTTGGGCAATGCCTTCAACATATTCTTGATCCCATGAGTGATATATCGTGCTGCATTTATTCTGCTTTGCAATGATCCACCTTTCAATCCAGCTGCACTTGTATCTATTTCATCGAGAAGCTTTCCAAATTTTTTCGCCTCACCCATGGTATTTTCAATTTCCCCTGCAATTTCTGCAGATTTTGTCAAAGCGGCATCAAGTTGACTAACCAAATCGCTGTAACTTCTTCGAACGATCTGCAAATCGACATCTTTATCGATTAAAATCTTCGTTATATCTCCCACGCTGGTTTGAATTTTATCAATGTCACTCGTAGAGCTTTCAAAAGCACGAGCAAGATTGGATAAAGCTTCGGAAGGCTTGCTACCTCCCTTGAACACATTTTCAAATCGATTTCTCACAGAAGCAACTGCTGACGTCATATTCTGCACTTCGAGAGCACTGTCTGTAAATTTATCTGCAAACTCGTCGAGATATTCATAGTAAGATGAAAATTTCTTCTCGATTTTGCTTGCAAATGTTTTTATGAATCGATAACCAAGCGTTCCTCCAATAGAACATTCCTTGCATTTACGCAATATTTCATCTGTCTTGACCAAGGCATTTTTAGTCAAGCGAAATAAGATTTTCAGTTCTGATAATTTTTTCTTCTGTATATCAGGATCAGAAAAGACAACTTTTTTAAGATCGAAATCTCCAACCGAGTCAACCAAATCTTCCAGAGAATCTTTCAACTTCCCCACATCTGATATTGGACCTTTCCTCACTTCTTCTATTGCTGATTTTATTTCCTTATGCATTTTATTATATTCGTCGAATTTTGTTCTGAGTTGCAAGACCCTTGCTTTAACAAGATTTATACCTCCAACAACATTTTCATAAGTATCTTTCCAGAACTCAATTATCCTTTGGGTGAAGCTTTCGTCACGTCGTGCCTTTCCAGCAACATTCGTCATTTTCCGCAGCTTCCCAGGACGAGACATTTTACCAATTTGTTCGTACAGAGAAGAATATTTCCTCACGCGCAAATCCTCAACTCTTTTTTTAAACGCACTAACATGTTTACTTTTGTCAACAACTCCAATTGCATCTAATAAAGCTGCTGTTTTTTTTATCAATGAATATTTCGCTTCCTCTATTCTGTCCAAACTTTTGCTAACATTGGGTATCCAAATATTTTCAAAATATTTGCGAGATTCATCTTTCAAATTCTTATACAAAACTGGAACTTCATTCACGACTTCTTTAACAACTGCACCCGAGTCCTGAACTGATTCCAGCAGTTGCTTGATCGTTCCTTTGCTAGCTTCTTTGAGCTGGGTAGACGACGGAAACCGTGCAAAAACAGCTCCTATCTTTTTGTACAACGTCTCAGCACGTCTTGACGACTCTTTGGTCGTTTTGCGCAAATCTAAAACATGTTTCTGCAACAGTGCGAGTTCCTTGGCGATTATAAACACATCGTTATCTTTGGCACCAGCAAAATTAAGATTAAAATTCGCTTGGCCTTTCTCGATCATTTCGATCGCTTCTTTTGCCGCCATCATTCCTTTCCGTAAGTCTGTGATGGATTCTACTCGCAAAGCCGTCCCACTTTTGTAGATCCTCTGCAAATCAGTCCTGACCTGTTCCAAGGAAGACGTTAACATTGGAAATCCTTGTGCTGTAAATTTGATATCCGTTAAAAACTTTTCCATTTTCTTTGTTATTGACTGCAGCTTCATGTCTAATTTCTCCGCGACTGCTTTGATGTTCCTCTTCCCAAAAACTTCATCAAGTTTGCAATTCTTGCATTTCTTTAAAATCTCAGCTAATTTTTCAAAAACATTTGAAATTATATCTAGGTAGTCTTTGAATGCTTTCAGAGCCAGCTTCGTGTTTTGGCTCTCCATCGTCAATATAATCGGCAAATCAAAATTTGGCATACTTAGAGCAATATCTTCAACTTGGTTCATGAATTTCCCTATCGGTGACTTTATTCCATCACCTATCTTGCCCAGCATATTTCGAATATTGGCCGACACATCCTTGATGCCTCTAACGTTGAAATTTTGAACGTTTTTCAAAAACGTCTCCAAATCTTTCAACGGCGATTTGTATTCGAAACGGCATTGTGCTGTATCTTTGTTTATCTTATTTGATAGCTTCAAAGCATGTTTCAAAACAGTACTGACTGTCTTTAATCCAACAACAAACTGCGAAACATCGGAAGCATCCAAACCGTTTCGAAGTTCGGCTACAGCAATTTCGAACAATTTCGTCAGCTGTTTCGTAAATTCTCGAATTTTCTTGCCAGCGTCGCCGTCACGACACAAATTTACGAGAGTTTGCGGGAGCGTGTTAACGAAAACATTGAATTTCGACACAATGTTTTTCTTTCTTCTTTTTGGTATGATAATACCTTTCGCGGTAATGGCCTGCGTGTTAACAAGTATCGAATTAACAGCATCGGCGAAGGTATTAATGGTTTCAACGGCAATCGCATATTCCGTTTGTTTAACTCCAAGTTCTCCCGGCCGGAGTTTCTTGCTTATTCTGTCAGCTATAAGTTTGAAGTCGGGAGAGACAAACTTAATTTTACCGTTAACGCTTCGCAAAGTAGCTTTAAAATCACCGATGATAGAAATGTAAGCATTTTTCACGCTCTTTGCTATTTTGCTGTTCTTCCAAAGCGAATCAAACAAAATTGCTTTCGAATTTCTCAAATCTTTCAAGGCATCTGAAATCGCGTTAAAATTGTTAACTACTTTCTCTTGAATTCTTTTACAATCTCGAGCTTTCACAATATCGTACCTCGTAGAAAATATTGTAACTTTCCTCACAAAATTGCAAACTTTTCTGATGTTAATTTTAGAATCTTTTTTGCAAAATCTCTGTTCAAATTTTCCCACCGATTTTCTTACTCCTTCCATTACTTTTTCAATGCTGTTGACGCTGTCACATTTTTCACCGCATTTTTCGCATAAATTTTCAATAAACTTTCCAAGAGTTTCAAACCACTTTTGGAGGTCTCCAAGATGAAACGCAACAAGATTCTCACTCTCCGTAAATATTTCTTTCAAATCAAACTTTTCCAATGAAGAGAAAAACACGTTCAAGCTTCTGTGAAAATCAGAAGAACTCCCAGTGACATTTTGTATCTCCAAAGCTAAATCTAATCTTTCCAGAACTTTTTCGAAAACAGTTCCCTTTCGAGAAATCGAATTCCTAATCTTATTCTGAATTTTTCTTATCTCCGTCTCTTCAAAAGGTTTCGCATTTTTCGATAGGTCCTTCAGCTTATCGTTTAAAGCTGTAAAATTGTTTTCACCATATCCAGCCTCGATGGCACTGTTGACATTCGTTAATTTTGATTTCATTTCACCAACTTTCTTCTTCAACTGCTCCTTCAAAGCTTCCTTTATCTTTGCAGCCGCTGTTGGGTCCACTTTCGCTAATTCTTCCAAGTCTGACCCTAAAAGGCTTCCATCTCGCAACTTTTTCTCAATTTTTTCAAAAATGTCTTTTTTCTTAGCTTGTTCTCCTTTGCTATCAATCAGCTTATTGTAAAATTTAGGATTTGCCTCTTTCAAAACAGCCAATTCCATTTCACTCAAATCTTGCCCACGTTTTAACTTCTCCGTAATGCTAAACAAAGACTTGTTTTTCTCCAAATGCCTTGCCAAACTCTCGTTAAATTTTCTAACGCGTTCAATGTCAGTCTTCGTTATCCGCCCTCCATTTGCAGTCTTAGTCGCCAACTCTTTCATCAAAATAGACAACTTGATGCTTCTTAGGTTTTTTCGTATTGCTTTCACGAACGTGGAGTTGGTATATTTCCCAAGCGTTTTCAAATCTTCTTCCGTGAGCAGACCCTCTTGAAACTTTCCCGGAAAAGATTGGAAAAACATTCTCTTCATGATGCCTTCTCGTAGCTTCGCAGCTTGCTTTTTATCAATTAACTCTAAATCCCACGCATCTTCTAGAGTTAATGTTTTGTTATTCTTGATTTTATCGTTGATTCTCTTGATAAGCAATTTTGCAGCGGCCTTTTCCATAGCCGGTTTTTTGCAGTTTCCTGTATACTGCAACAACCGATCTTCGACAACATGTGAGCAACGCCCTTTTACGTTGTCTTTATAAGAGTACGTCTTATTCTGGTATTCTATTCTGCATTTCGGCACCGTTTTAACAATATAAAGTTTCTTTTGGCACACTGAACAGTCATCAAATTTAAAGCATTGGAGTCGACACTTCTCCAGCTGGCAAATGTTATCAAGCCTGCGCTTCATTGCATTAAAATCGCTTCTTTTGCGAGAGAATACTCTGAGCATTTCGTTATAAGTAGCTTTGCTTTTTACATACAACGTTTTAGCCTCAGCATAACGAGTTTCAGATTTTCTCACCACTCGCTGATTTTGTCCTAATTTTCCTCTCAAAGCACCGTTTTCTGTTTCCAAAGAAATCAGCCTCCTATTCAAATCGTGTCGTCTCCTTTTCAATTGATGGTAGTTCTCTGATGTCACTACATCTATGTTTGCTTGCAGTTCCTGTACGATTTCTGAAAATGCCCCGGCGGTTCCGTGAATGTTTGCCGAAAACATATTCCACCTTTTCATTGATGTGTCAATTGATCCATTAACTTTAAATGTGTACCTGCTGGCAATTTTGACGTTAAAAGTTTCCAGCTGTATGTTCCCAGAACCAAGAACGAAATCGGATTTGTGAGAATGTCCGAGAAGGTTTAATGTTCCTCTAAACTTTCCCTTTTTTACGCCATATACGCTCAAACACAGATGAAATTTATCTCCACGCGAAAAAGAAAAAAAGCTTCCCATATTCTGCCCAGCAATCACGATAGCTTCAGTGTCCCACATCTGATAAGACGTTTTTGACGGGTCATAGCAATAACCTTCCCATGGTCTCTCTATCGACTGAGGATACATGTGCACCGATGTGCCTAAAACGCAAGGATTAAACAAGCACATACTACCGTTAAAATGCACATTGATTCCATCAAATTTCTTCGCTGCCATTTTCGTTTTTATGAGTTTGCTTAAATCACCAAGCACTACGTTAATGTCTGATAATGCTGTTTCTATCGCTTCAAAGCTACTGCTGTCGAGCAGATTTTTCACTGGTAAAAACAATGTTCGCATGGTCTCGTAAAATTGCTTCCCTTTGTAGTAATGAAGTTTGGCTTTGTCACTAACAAACTTTGAATCGTCAATTTTCAACATCATATCGTTGACATCTTCGTTTAGAATTTGTCCCCAAGATTTAATTCCACTTTTAAGTTGTGCCACTTTTCCAGCAATCTGTCGCGGTACCCGTAGTAATTCTAAACCCGACTCAAGATCCATCACGGCATAACTCATCAATTCTACATTGGTGTACTTGTTAAAATTGTCATCTGCTGATGTGTCAGCCGACTTTTCCGTCACCTTATATCCGAAATCTAATTTGATGTTTCGAGATGACCTTTTCACCATCGCCCTGAGACCTGACTTCATTTTGAATATCGAATCACCCTGTTGCACAAGAGATAGGACACTTCTTTCATTACTGGACGAAGCTGTGAAAAGAAGAAAATTGATTAAAGTACAGTTAAACTAGACTAGCTGCACAGTCTCTGTATCGCTCCCCAAGCTGATATGTCGTACAGCAGCGAAAATAGAAGGATTGTGTAGTTAAATAAACCCCGCTATCTCGAATTCTCAAGAAGAATACAAATGTGTTAGTGAAAGTGAGTTTTCCAAATAATAGAAGTTAAATCAACAATGAAAGCTCTCCGGAGACAAACGTTTTTAAATCCCACTACCTCGAAATCTCAAAAGGAATAAAAGTGTGTTCGAGAGAAGATAAATCGACACTGAAAGCTCGCAAGGGACAAACAGATTTAAATCCCACTATCTTGAACTCTCAAAAGGAATAAAATTGTGTTCATGGAAGGGAGTTTTCCAAATAACGGAATCTAAATCAACACTGAAACAAACAAGAAACAAACAGATTTAAATCCTTCTATCTTGAACTATCAAGAGGAATAAAAATGTGTTCGCGAAAGCGAGTTTTCCAAAAACCGGAATCTAAATCAGCACTGAAAGCTCTCAAAAAACAAACATATTGAAATCCGGCTACCTCGAACTCTCAAAATGGGAATAGCATTTGTTCGAGTTTTCGAGATATCCGAAATTAAATTAACGCCGAAAGATCCTATGGCCTGGTTCAAACGTCGCTCGTCTCATGTGCCGAATTTAATTCAATTTGGAGAGAGCTCAGCGCGACTCTGGAGCTACTCCAATTAAAAAGTAATCGAACTTATTTGTGTCGTATCGAAATGTTTATTGAATATTACACAAAATATTCCGAATATGGAGCGAAAACAAAAATTTACCAAAATGGCTGCTCACAGAAAAATCTTGTAATTGTGAAAAAATTAATTGCGGATGCAATATCCAACTTGTTTCCTGCCTGCCAGCCTTCCTGTTTTCATCCTTTTCAGGAACACCTGTTGCAAATAATTCTTTGGCAACCAATGCAACTATACTTTATGATGAATTACACAGAAATATAATCAACTCGTGATAAATGGAAGAAAATTGATTATGCATTTAGTTCGGCACATGAGAAGAGCGACTTCTAAAACGGAGTCGCTCTTTTGTCGCATTATGCGACAGGCTGTGCCTGCCCAGAGTCTTGTCGCCCTTAATTCATTCTGCCGAACTTTACTGATTCAAACGTCGCTCTTCTCGTGTACTTAATGTTGCAATTAAGTTCGGCACACGAGAAGAGCGACTTTTGAACAAGGCCTAAGGAATATAGAGAATTCGATTTAACCAGGAGTTCGAGATGAGCAAGTTTGAGTTGGAGAAGCTCAACAATACACAGGTTCAACCGTGCTTTGTGCAAAGTGAGAAAATTCTGTGAAACAAAACATTTGTCACTGTAAGTAATATATTTCCCACCTGCAACGTAGCCAAGCTAATCATAATAAACGAAATCATAAAGTGTTACTGTTATTGTTTATTTAGATTTGATCGAGTACAAGTGTCAAATGCAGAGTCCAGAAAAAAGTCAAACCTTCCTCCGGCTGTAAATTTCATATTTGAATACCTTCCTCAATTTACCAAGT
>JAYJMH010056971.1:0-12749 GCA_036873815.1 Phacellophora camtschatica | reverse complement strand
TTTCTTGATATTCAGTTGAACGTTTCTTAACTAATCAAAACAGCTCCAGAACTGGTTTCTTATAAACTGATTTCTTATAAAAAATAAATAACATGTCCTTGGAAAACATCCTGTGGCACTTGCATGCAACTATAATTAGCAGTTCAGATTAAGTGAGTTTCAAAATCATTTCCTTTAAATATAAAAAACTACGAAGAGAAATAAAATTTGTAAAGTTTCTTGATATTCAGTTGAACGTTTCTTAACTAATCAAAACAGCTCCAGAACTGGTTTCTTATAAACTGATTTCTTAAAAAAAATGAATAACATGTCCAATACAAAATGTTCTTACCATTCTTCTAAATGCTTTCATTTTTGCTTCAATTCTGAGTTTCTAAATTCAGCAATTCCTTTCAAACACTTCATAAAAACTTAACTTTTTAACAACTCTACACTTTCTATCCAACTATTTCATTGAGCTGACAAAACTATACAGATACTATTTCATTCACAGAAATCATTCATGCCAAGACACGTGTACACAAAAAACATCAGCGGCATCCGTTTGAAATGGTCCCAATATACTTTTCCAGCGTATGGAACGGGGGTGCTAGATAATGCAAGCAAGATCCCTTGAAAGATCCTAATTTCCCTTCGTGATTCATAATTTCATCAAAGCAACATAATCTTCTACATGAACAGTGAGTTGTAAAAATATTTTTACAAACAAAACCTTTGTTTACCTTAGCCGTTCTCGTCTTATATCGTAAACAATCTGACAAAAATTACAAAGCTGGTACCGTAAATCCTCGAATTAGCCTCCCCTCAAATAAGACCCCCATCAAATAAGCCCTCACCCTCGAATAAGCCCCCACCCTCGAATAAGCCCCCACCCTCGAATAAGCCCCCACCCTCGAATTTCGTATTTCACTAAGCCTGTTATTTCATATTTTATTCGGCGAATTTTATTTATATATATGTATGTTGTTCTTTTCAATGTGTAGTTATCCCGCAGTATTATATTTATGTAGCTATCCCATAGGAAAGAGCCCGACTTCGAATTAGCCACGACCCAAAAAGGCTTAAAATCAATTAGCCACCCCCCCCATCCACCAGGGGCTAATTCGAGGATCTACGGTAAGTATATGAAACAATCTGTGAAACCCCTCTTCTCACAGCCCTTAATACAACAACGAAAGACGTAAAAATTCTGAGCAAAAACTAAAAAAAAGAAATTTGGACCTTGTTACCTCCTGTTGGAGAGATAATAAAACCCGGTATTCAGGCACAAGTAAAAGGAAAACCGACCAATTGCTTTTACCGCTAAATGTTAACCTGCTAGATGATTGACATTTCGCTTCATTAACACATCAATCAAATCAAAAGGATTCGTCGAGCAAAGAACATTATTCCGTAATTATTCACTTCGCTGATTCGAATAAATTATCCCAAAGCCTATTTTCCACGAGGCAGAATTTTCACTAGAACGAAATTTTCTAGGCATCTGGTCAGCTTGCGTGAATGGCATCCCATTTAACTTTTAAGCAGAAACAATGGAAACAATGGCAACAATGAATACGAATGGAAACAATGGAAACAATAGGCTTAAGGGTGTGTTGTTTAAGATCTTCTAGACTTGCTCCAAGTCTATTTTGTTTTATTAATCAGTAAAAAACGAAAATATGCTATTGCGGAGGTAAATACCCTGCGGAGGAGAAGATTTTCCTCAAGTCTTCCCCTCCGCATGGTATTTTCAAATCCTAAAAACGGCAGGTATCCGAGAAATTGAATCCAAAATTTTAAAAGAACAAGAATTTTGAAAGTCAGATTATTTGAGAATTCTCTTTAAAGCTATCGTTCTTCTCTCTAAAAATTGACGCATCTGGCGACAATGGTAAGTTTCAGAAGCAGAAGGTTTCGAAAAGCTTCGAAATCTATCGTTTTCAGAAGATCGATTATGACCCTTCCACCATTCGGATAATCTACAATGAAATCGAGTAATAGAACAACGTATTCTACAATACAACCAGATATTCTATAATAGAACAACGTATTCTATAATACAACCAGATATTCTATAATAGAACAACGTATTGACAAACAACGTAAAACGTCATATTTCCAAGAGGTAAATACGAGCAGAACTTTACATGAATTCAAAATATTTCAACGCAAGTTTTTCATATAAATTAAGTTAGTTTGCATGTGCTACCCCCTGCAAAATAAAACTTGCATAGGATTCGCCTGTTTAGCAGAAATAAATCCGGGTGTTATTAAAGAGCACGAATTCCGAAAAAAGAAGGAAGCCAACAAATAATTGGTCTTAAAGAACACGCCATAATATTGAAAAACTCGTTCTGATTTAGAATAATTATCCCAAAAGGGGAAGAATAAATTAGAAGAGAAAATAGCATTCAAGCTGTAATCTGCCCTGAAACTGTAATTTGATTTTTCTCTATGTAAATATTTTCTTTTAGTTTTAATGCAAATTATCAATTATTGTAAATAGGTTTTAGCATTATGGTTTCTCTTGTAATTAGGTTTGCACTAATTTTATTTTAGATTATATTGTAAATGTTTTCAATGGAGGTCCGCTTGAAAAACGACGTTTGTTGAAGGGCAACCCTCCCCAAATGAATCGAATATGAAATATATGAAAATATCTGAATTAACAAAGAGTCGGCATATATTGTATCTCAAACTGCTGGTAAACAAGCACATCAAGCAACATCGAAGTAAACGTTTTCCTGACATATCGAAATTGTTTGCTGCCATAAAGAACCGCCGATACCAGAACAGCAATTATTACTCGCCAGGTTGTACCGGTTGGTCTTACAGCAAGAAACAGGTATTCTATACAAAACATGAAACTGTCGCAACCATTGTGCATGGACATGCTTCGAAATACAAAAATCATGTGTTCTGACCAACTAGGGCGGATTTTGTTCGGAAACCGACTGACGGTTCAGAAATCGACTGACGTAATGAAGAACTGAACGTAATGAAGAACCTTCTTTGTAGCCCTGTGAATTTTTCTCAGGTAAATTCATGTTTTATCTCTCTGTGTACCCTGTGTCGTAGAGTTCCCAGGAAACTACAGGTGCACAGGCGATAGAAATCTTAAAAATGTCTGCTCTTTGCGCTAGACCCATCAATCAATGAAAGGTAACCACCTAGATATAATGGTAATTTTTATACAGGGTGCCCCCCCCCCCCCCCGCAAAATCAAACGCTGATAGGATTTTCAAAATAATGAAAATGTTAAAGCTTTGGATTTTTGATTGAATTAAAAAGCAACGGTAGGTATAAACACTCTTGGGAATAATACCCTCAAAGAAAGCATAAGGTGGGGTGGGGGTATACTGGGTCAGAATGGGGGTATACTGGGTCAGAATGGGGGTATAATTGGTAAGAATGGGGGCAACATGGGGCATGGAAATTTTAAAGATTTCATGAAATTATGAATACGTTATATGTTATTCGTTGCAAAAATTCAAAAGTTACGACAGATGAAATTTTGCCGATCATTTTAAAGAAAAAACAAGTGACCCCATTTTGCCCTGCTATGACCCATTTTGCCCCCCTCTTGCCTCACTTATTTTCCCCTTACTTGGACCCATTTCGCTCCTCTCCTCGCTGCCTATAGAAGCGTAAACTCACCATCCGCAGCTTTGAGATATATGGCCTGACAATATCTAGGCCGCTTTCTCCTCCCATGTTGAATTCTACGTGAGGCATCTTTAAATCCTTTGTTATGCTTATTCTTTGTCTTTTATGATGATTGTCTTGTTTTTCTTGGAACTAACAAAATCCAACGATTCTGAGAATTCTTCTTCATAAATACAACAGAATATAACAAATTTACTTCCCAAAAATTCCAATCTTGAAAACAACCAGCCAATATTATTAAAACCTACGAAAGCTTTAAATCATTCATTAACTGCCTCTTGTTCTTCCCAAATGTTTATTTTCCTTGGAGCTAACAAAGTCCAACGATTCTGAGAATTCTTCTACTCAAATACATCGATTTTACTTTCCAAAAAATCAATCTTGAAAACACCAAGCAAATATCATCAAAACCCACAAAATTTTTAAATCCTTTTAAACTGAGGCCTGTTCTTTTGAAATGTTCATCTTTCTTGAAACTAACAATGTCCAACAATTCTTAGAATGCTTTTGCTCAAACACAAACACGAAACTCAATCTTGAAAACATTCATGCATAGAATGCTTCTACAAAACCCACACAAAATCTTGTCCTTTGACCATAAGTTCATGGGTTTTGTCTTTTGACCTTAAACTGCCATTCAATCTTCCAATAATATTCGAACAATAGTATAATCTTCCAACCATAAAATCTTCGAGTAATATGCTCTTCCAAAAATAAAATCCAATAATATTCTTTGATTAATCCCACAAAATATTAGCATTCCAACAGCTGTCGTGCACTGCGCCCTGCGTGTCTTTATGCTGGCCTTTGTCCTTTGCCCTGTATATACGATTTCTCATTTCTTGATTAAAATTCGAGATACTTTCCAGAGCAAAGAACATCCTTTATTCGTTAATTAATGTGCAAAGAAACCGAACGGAACTTCACCTTGCAAAATTCACCTTTATCACCTAAATATAGTATCGGCCTTTCACACCTTTAACCTTTCACCTTACAATCAAAACAAACTAACACCATTGTGCAACATTGTACGTCAAAGTGTAATTTTTTTACGCGTGTTCTGATCAGAGCAAATGTTGATGCAAGTCACGTCAAAACAGCAATAACAATTCAACCATTCTGTTTACTCCAATTTCCTCCAAAACATTCAGTTTCCATAAAACTGTTTTCCAATGCGCTTCTCGTAAATTTCAAATAGTTACCCGGATCTCAAGTAATATGAATGGGAAAGGGAAGGAAACTGAAATTGGAATTCCGTTCAAGCATCTCAAAGAAAATACTCCAAAACAAACAAAAGCGAAACGGAGTATCTAGTAATCACACGCAACTTGAAGTCTCCTGCAAGTGTTTGGATGCTCGCCGCGCGTGACGTTCATCTCAAGAGGTAAGTATGATCTGTAACCATATTTTCCCGCTAATTCCAGCTTCCAAATTCCAGAATCCAAATTCCACAATTCCTTAAAAAACTTTCGTTGAGATGCGAAAACGTCTTTCCAAAATGTGAACTTTTAACTTTGAAATGCGATTTGAATGACACCTAATTGCTAGCTGTCACGCGAGACTCACAACGATATATCCAAGAAACACACACACAGCAACTCTGCATGAATTCTAATAAGTCTTTGAAGCTTTTCTTCAACTTAAGATTGCACTGAAGAATTTTAAAAAGGAAGAGTAAAAGTGATGAACACGAAAACAAACAACAGCATCTCGTGCAAGATTCATCAATAGAGCAAAACCAAATAAATGTATAACACGCTATTTAACAAAGTTGCTTCTGCTGCTCATGTCAACACGCTATTCGTTGTCCACGCCAACACGTTATGTAATCACAAACAACAACGTCTCGTTGCAAAACCATCAACAGAGCAAAACCAAATAAATGTATAACACGCTATTTAACAAAGTTGCTTCTGCTGCTCATGTCAACACGCTATTTGTTGTCCACGCCACACGTTATTTAACCGCAATGTTATTGAAGCGTGCTGTCACTTTCTCGTGGAAAATAACAGCTAAATTTCTATCCACATCATTTAGTTTAAGATAATGTGTATATATATATATTATACACCGTTTCGTTTGTCGTGAATTAAATTGTCTATCCATTCACGGAAAAGGATTGTTATAACTGAGCTCTTCGTCGTTTCACCGTGAGTTATAAAACGCGCTACTAGGCGTTCGTGCTGACAGAAATGTCTTTCGTGCGTGAAAAGGCGTTCGAAATGTCGTGCGTGAAAAGGCGTTCGAAATGTCGTGCGTGAAAAGGCGTTCGTTCGTGCTACAGCACATATCCTTCATTTAGCGATAATACACAATCTTCAGTATATATTAAACATTACCAAAAAACACAACCTTGCTGATCCTTGTGAATGTCCGTGGTCAAAAATTTCTTCTGTACGACACATCTCCAAAGTTTGAAATTATTTAATTAAAAAAATAGCTGTTCTTAACTTTCATTTATTGTAAGGATCGCCTCAATGTCTTGAATAAGGGCTTCATCTCGAATCAATGAAATACTCCGATCTGATTGGCTCCGATCTGATTGGCTGCTGCATTTCATCACAATTACATACCATGAAAGAAACCATTAGCACTCACAAAGAAACTTCACAATAACAAAAAACACTTCACAACAACAAAAGAAACCCTTCACACCAACAAAAGAAACCTTTTACAACAACAAAAGAAACCCTTCAAAATAACAAAAGCAACCCTTCACACTAATCAAAGAAACCATTCACACTTTCTCATTCCAATGGTCTCAATGAAACCATTAACACCACGGAAGCTTCAAAACTCCTTCAAATTAAAAACATTTATTCACTTGCAGTCAATTCCAGCCAAAGAAGCCCTTGAAACATTCCACACCTTCCACACCACCCAAACCTTTCACACCTGCTGTGTCCTTGAAAACCTTCAAACTTTCTGAATACAATAGCCTCGATGACCCTTCCACACAGCAAATGCTTAAAAACTCCGTCAAATTACTTCGAAATCAACAACAACTGTTTACTTGCAGTCCTTTCCAGCCAAAGAATCACTTGAAACCTTCCACACCACGAAAGCTTCAACATATATTTATCTGCTGTGTCCTTGAAAACAATCACATTTTCTGAATGCAATGGCCTCAATGACACCATGAAAACTCCGTCAAATTACTTCAACAACGTCTAGCTACCTGCTGTCCTTTATGATCAAAGAAACCCTTCACACTTTCTCATTGCAATGGTCCAAATTAATTATCCATTCTCTTTACAATCAAGCAATAAGCCCTGTCTAGGTCACTGACTTAGAGATCTAATTTCGAATAGATGGCGCCAACAAACGCGCAGAATGGCGTATGCGTTGCTTAGATACACATCTGTTCTACCATAGAAGCATCTTCGAAGAAACGTTTCATTTTGATCAGCAGGTAAGCAGAAATCTCGCCTCGTCTTGACGGAGAGCCAGCACAAAAGGAAAGGTTTTCCACATATGCTGCTGATGTGCAGAAAATCAATTTTTCGAGTTCGAATTGAGGGAAGTTCGACAAAGTTCAAATTCGAACGTTCAAGCTGTTGAAATTTCACATAAATTCCAGGCCTTGATAATGGTATATATATACCAGCAGTTAATGATAGAATATAAAGAAACAACTGTTGGTTTAAAATTGCATCAACTGTAACGAAACAAGTACAGCCAAATCTTCGTCTGATATTGCGAGCAAAAATAGATTGAAAAATAGATCTGAACACTATTCTATCATTACCAACGCCTATTTCCATGTATCATAACCAATATAACTTTTCCTCCAAACCAAAATTAGGGGTATTTAAAAGTTTTATCAAACACAACACTAAAATATATAAATTTTGCTGCGATGAAACTTCTTTAAAAACCAAATATGAAGTTGATATCTCCACTGCAAACCAATTCTTTTACACAAATACAAATTCTGACTTAAGCATCCATCTTCAAAGGGAACAATTCTTCAAAACCAAGACGTTCTCGTAGCCTAATCTGAAGTTGATATCTCCACTGCAAACCAGAAGTCTGTTACAAAGAAACCAAATTTTCTAATGTAAACATTCGCCTCCTGACAGCACCATCAATCTATGAAAATTATTCCACAAAGCAAACATCGAGCAAAATACATAGATCTGTCTCGCCAATATCAAACCAAAACCGGCTTATGTATAATTCGCATCCTGATAACAACAGCTCTTTGAAATTCATATATTTGTATTTTAAGTGACTTAAATCAAGCAAGAAATGAAGCCAAAAGCTTAACAAAGCATGGTTATAAGATGAACACGTATAGTCTCTCGGCTACACGCAAGCAGTGTGCATGAAATTCATTCTACTCCTCCCAACATTAACAAAAAAGATACTGAAACTTGCTGCTATTTGATGAAGCCGTATATTCTCTCGGATACACGCAATTCGTGTTCGTGTAATCTATTCTATGTATACCGACACAAACAAAAAATACAATTTTATCTCAAATTCTCCTATAAACATTTTCTAACCACACAACAACGCTGCTATCTGTTAAGATTAACCTTGTACCCCCTGAAAATCCAGCTTGGCGTATGAAATATCTTGTGAAATGAACTAAAGAGAGGGGGTTCTGTCCTCCAGTATACACGCAACCTATCTGAATATAATAAGATTCGATGACACAAACAAAAAATACAATTATATCTCAAATTCTCTTAAATCATTTTCCATCTTCGCAGCAACGCCGTGACCAATGAAGATAAACCTTGTACCCCCTGAAAATCCAATTTTGTGTATGGAATATATTATGAAATAAACTAATAACAGAGGGTAAGTACTTTTCTAAAAACCATTCGTGTCGTCGGTCGGCATGCATAATGACTAACACGAGTAATGAGTAATGAATTGATAACATGAGTAATGGATTGTTTGAATAATGAACAGGTATCTCAATTGGAAGAACTTTTCGTGGACGATTATGTTTCGCTTTCGAATACATTGTTTGGAAACAATTGAATGGCGTTTAGCAAGCTGTTGCAACATTAAACAACAATGACACGTGTCTGTAGAGTCCTTTCAGTTGCATGTGTGGATACACCAGTTACACAGGTCGGTGTTGGATTATACAAGGGAGGTATGGATCAGTGGCGTGCTGGCCAGGAGACAGTTGTCTCCCCAGTGGCAGCTTGAGAGGGCAGCCATATTCTCGAAAAATGTTTTTTTCTCTCTTACGTCTTTCGTTGTACCAGCACCTCGAAGGGGACCATTATGGAATTAAGTTTATTTTGATCTTTTATATGCTATCCCTGCCACTGTAATTATGGGTGTTTTCCTTTACGTTTTTAACCTTATATTTCGTATCGTATCTATTTCTATATTAAAAAACTTGTGAATATTCTTAATTGTGGCAAATGATACATACATACATACATATATATATAAAATCATTGTATTGTAGAACGCTATAGAGAAGCGCAAACGGCGAAACTTTTTGCTAAATGCATGGTGCAGGAATAATAATTTGACAGGAATGCGCCCACCAACAAAAATATCACCTGCTATGAAGGAATTCGGCGAGTAAAGGGGCGCCATTTAGGAAATTTTGCGTTTTGTGTTTAAGTGAACATAAAACTAAACATCCTGATTTGATAACATGACACCATGTTTGGAGCCAAAACTCAAAAAACCAAATTCCATTTTGATTCAGTTTCTCAACTTTGCTGTTCAAAATAACACCCGCTTAAAGAACTCACACAGTCAAACATAATCGAGCATCAATGTCTGCTTACCTGGCTCGATTTTTACTAAAATTGCAAAAAAGCAAACATTCGTGCTCAAAACAACCGCTCAAAACTTTCAAATAACTGGTGTTACAATCTTAATCACCAACATTCGGAACTCAGATAATCAAACCTAATAAAACATTAATGTCTGCTTACCTGGCTCGATTTTTCCTAAAATTGCAAAAAAGCAAACATTCGTGTTTAAAGCAAACATTCGTGTTCAAAGCAAACGCTCAAAACGTTAAAATAACTAGTGTTGCAAACTTGATCTCTGGAACTTTCAAATTCAAATAATCAAACACAATCAAACCAAACATCACTGTCTGCTTACCTGGCTCGCTATTTCCAAAAAGTCAGTCCCAGTTCCCTTTAGCTGGTCCCTGATGCTGGACGACTCCGGGGAGATGACATCTAGATTCTGCAATTGTTGCATAACGGATGGGTCCAGGTATTCAGCTAAGTTTACGTTCGAAGGAGTAGATTTGGCAGTACCCGAAGATGTCATCGTTTTGCTCTGAGGAGTGACTTTTCTCGCTGAAAAACAATCGAAGAATTTTACTAGTTTTACCCCCTGAGATCGAGGGGGTATACTGTAATTCAAATACAGTAAGACCCCCAAACAAGAGCCCCCAAACAAGAAGAGCTTAGAAAAATAAGGACCTATAGAATGATCTTTTAGAAAAAGGCACCCAAAGATAAGAACCAAAAACAGACTGATATATTTGTATGTTCTTATGAAATGGTACACCTTTAAATTTTAACGCAAACATTTGTTTTTAATGCATATCTTATTGATATACATATATACATAAATGCGTTAATGCCATATATAAGTGCACTAGCAAATATAAAAAAGGTTTAGAAATTTGTCATTTTCGGAAATGTGCAGTTTAGTTTTTTCAAAAACAACTGTTGGGGGATTATACATCAAATAGCAATATAGACCCTTTTGATAAGAACCTCAACCTGAAAATGGTAATAGTACCACATTGATAAGAACCTATTCAGTCTGTTTGTAAAAAAATAGGTTCTTGTTTGTAGGGTTTTACTGTATACGACAATATAGGTAAACGCCACATTCATTATCAACCAGGTCAAATTAATTTCCTAACATTTCCGCACTCCAATTCAGCACAAAATTAAACATCTGAAAGTATATACAAAATGGGCAATCACACATGAATATAATTCACAATCAGTCTAGGTCAAATTAATTCCCCAAAATTTCGGTACAAAATCAAACATCTAGATGGTTTTCAACTAGATCAGCGTCGTCCTGAATTGAACATCTTCAAATGAAGCTCCTTCCTTTTACCACCAGTTCATCATTCTCTAAAAGTTTTGGAAACAATTGATCCTAGAAAGAGTGCGTCTGGCTTGAAATTAGAACATACAGCTCTCAAAATTTCAAAAAGATTATCAGAACACAAGGGTGTTTCAATTTAGGGCGACGTTCCATTCAGGGCGACAAGACTCTATCTGTATTGATTCAACAAATGCATATAACATCAGTTTCGTGTGTAAAAACTTTTTCATTTCCAAAACCAATTTATAAAATAATATTAAATTTGATCCCATTTTCCCAATGTTGAAATTTACAAAGCAATAATTTCAAAATGAATAAATCAGTCTTATTTTTCTTTCAAAAAGCAACGGAATTTCAAATGCTGGAAACAATAAGTCTCCGCTGTTATGAATAAATTTTCATCTAACGAAGCTAGGTTGTCTAGTTTCTTATACACGACAAATCTATTCTTCTAAATCTCGTAAATTTTAGGACCAGGAGAAAAATGGCAATAGCAATAGCCGAGATTAACTAAAGTGTGCTAAGTAAGTAAGTAACTAAGTCAATATTTTTATGCCAAAAATCAAAAGTTTACATTGATAACAGTTAAATAAAAGGTAACATTTTTTACATAATTCTTCTTTCCTTCTTATTCATATTAGTTTCTGTGTCAGTTAAAAATTCTAGAGCTATATTAGATTCTAAATAAAAGGTAACATCTTTTACATAATTCTTCTTTCCTTCTTATACATATTAGTTTCTGTGTCAAAATTTCAGAACTGAATTTTATTCTGAATTTGATGTTTGCCCTGTGTTCATGTGATGTTTGCCTACGTTCATGTGATGTTTGCCTACGTTCATTTCACACTTTAAATTGCCCATAATTATAAATACAAACAAACTCACTATATTCGTCGTTGTTTTTAAGCTCGCTGCCTCGGCTTCTCTCCTTCTTATTCATATTAGTCTCGGTGTCTGTTAAAAATTCTAGAGCTGAATTTGATGTTTGCCCTGTGTTCATGTGATGTTTGCCTACGTTCATTTCACACTTAAAATTGCCCATAATTATAAATACAAACAAACTCACTATATTTGTCGTTGTTTTTAAGCTCGTTTCCTCGGCTTCTCTCCTTCTTATTCATATTAGTCTCGGTGTCTGTTAAAAATTCTGGCGCTGAGTTCGATTCTGAACTTGATGTTTGCCCTGTGTTCATTTCCCCCAACAACTGCGCTTTGTTGTGACAAAAGTCTGCGTAGCTTATCTTCCCTGTTTGCCCTCCACCCAACTGCTCAATAATTTCTGAAATGTTTTCTTCGATTCCCAATTGTTTACAAACTTCTTCAAGGTCTCCTCTAAAATATACAAATAAATAATGAATAAGTAATACATAAGGAATAAGGAATCATCATCATCATCAACATCCTCGGCCACCATACGGGTGGTCAGAATTCCCATGACAATCCCTTCCGACACAGCTCTGTCCTGCATTGCTGTTTCCAGATCCCTAATTTCTAACCCTGAGTCTCGTGCTATGGTATCTGGGAAAGTCAATTTTCGGGAGTGGGCACTTCCAGTTGGATGCCATAGGAGAAGAGATGAGATAATCTGATTACATAAGGAATATATCTGATCATATAAGGAATAAATGATTATAAAGTTACAAATGGGAATTTGATGTACCGACAATTATAATTTTTGTTTTTGTTTTAAATTTTTAGTAAAAGATAAATTATTTTTTGTTTATCTGTTTAAACACACATCTAAAAGGGACCATCACGGAAGTAAGGTCAGTGATGTGGGTGGGGAAAGGATTAATGACAGGGATGTGTGGGAAGGATTCGTCAAGTAGGCTCGATCGGAGATCGGCCTAAATAAGTAAGTAAAGTTACTAACTTACAGAATAATTTATTTAATCCTTTCGTACTTGGAGTTATTACAAATTAATGGATGGTACAATAAACAAATAATAATTCGTTTATTTAATGTTAGTGGACGCAATAGCATAAAATACTAATATAGACTAACATATATAGGTTAACTGCACTAGAACTGT
>JAYJMH010056960.1:0-12749 GCA_036873815.1 Phacellophora camtschatica | reverse complement strand
CATCCAACTTGATTCATGACACATCATTCTATCAATTATATTCAAATGGCTAAGTGAACAAATAAATTGATACATAAGTAACTCTGTAATAATTGAATAATATTTCCAGTCGCTTTTAATCCAAATAATGAATCAGTTTATTCTCTGTAAACAGTTACACATATTCAGTCAAATTATTTGGTAACACCCACAATTTCCCTGATTGTATTCCGGGACCGGTATTATGTTTTAAACATTTTATTTCAGGGCAGGTCATGAAAATTAGCTTTTGGCAGGCACCTCCCCGTTGTTTTCCTCTAAGGTGCCCCCCCCCCCGGGCCTTCACCTCTTCTAAATCAAATTGGCAGTTGCGTCTGATGAGACCAAGGGCTCTAAGACGCCTTTAAAGGGTACTCTTACTCATTCTTATTTCATGATTCTTTTGCAGGAGAAGACGAAATTCTTCATACTCAAAGCCTTGTTGGAAATATCTTTCTATCTGCACTCTCTCCTCTGTAATAGCCATGATTTTCACGCCACATTTCCTCTTGACTTGATTATTGATATCGAATTGATATCGTCAACTTCTCGTGTTTCTTCCACCATGTTCAAGCTCAAACAAAACAGCAGGGCAGAGAATCACATAATGAGAAATCTATCGGGAAACGGGATATCTATCGGGAAACGGGATTTCCACAAATTTGTTACCGGGAAACAGGATTTTCGAATATTTTTACCGGGACAACGGGATGAGACTCCCCCTTCGTACCCCTCTGCTTATGACAATGGCTCCACTCACCTACCTTTTGTTGTAAGATTATCAATTGAGTTGAATTGTCAAACAAAGTTCCCCATATACATGTCATCAGCATAGATGAAGCACGTTTGTCCTGCTGACCAAAGAGCACTTTGCACCTGCGCATCTATGTTGATTTCAAAAATTTTGAATTTTGCAAGGAAGAAGACCAATGGATTTCGAACGCCTCTTGCACTCTTGGGAATCGCTCTTTTGTCTTGCAAACCTGGCTGACTGCACACCTGTGATGTCAAGCATTACATGCACCAAAGCTCAACGTTGTCAACATAACATGTTGGAATTACTTCAAAAATTGAATTGTTCTTGCTGCCATTACCAGAAAAAATTACAAAACCGAAGGATTTGTTCGTCAGAATTTTTCTCCAAAACTAGACGCAGCCTCATTAAGATTTTCCCAGTAGATATTATACAACATCTGAACAAAATGAATATACCGGTGGGATACGCCGGAAAAATTGGGATGATACTCCAATTTTTACTCGCAGTGCTGGTAGACGAACATAATTTCTTTTAGGCCATTTGCATGTTCCAAAGTATTTATTTTTCTGTATCCAAGATTTCTGTTAAGAACGATAAGGTTTGAGATTTTTTGAATTCCAGTTACCCCCCTACTTGCTTAGTCTTGTTCCGAAATTTATATCACATCGAGGAATTTTGTAGTGAATATCTTTCGACATTTACTAAATTTTGCTGAAAAATTGTTGGCAAAAAATGGTCAAATTCTGTGTCAAAAAAATGTCCTTTTCCGTAAGCACCCTCATCGCGAAACTTTTTAAATTTATAGAAAATTTATAATTTTGTTCGAATTTCGTACCAGTTATGTCGGGAAAAATTGAATGCGTTGGTAGGAAGAACATATTCATTTGTTTATATTATATCCGTTGCAACTTCCGCCATGTTGGTTTTCTTTATTGTTTGTAACCTTAAAAACAATAAACAATTGAGCGAACCTCGCTGACTCTGGTAGTAATCGTATGGAGCAATTCCATTATTTATCGCTTCGTGGCATTTTTAAAATTTGCTAGACATAAACCTCGATTTCAAAATGAACTTGCGCACGCATAAAAAAGATTTTTCCTCTATGCTCCGAAAATATAGATTAAAGGACACGTTTTCTTGAAGAGTAATATAAAAAAATCGCCTTGCTACAATTTTGAGAAAAATTGTTACAAAAAATTGCCTTTTTCAATGTTGAAAAAATTAACAAAAGTGCCCTTTTTAATAGGTGCCCTTACTTCATCTCAAAAAGTTTAAATATGCCGTTAAAAATTGTTGTCTGTGGTCGATGCGTAGAGAAAGTCTTTGGCTATTTCAGATGGAGCACGGAGAAGGCTTGATCAATTTTGTGCAGTACTTGTTAATGCTCAGAATTTTGATTTTCTAATTTCACGAAATAGGTTGAAAGAATGTAGGGGAAGGAAAAATTTATATTTCTTTTGGAATAGTTTCTTTATTAATTTTTGGCAAGTTTCACGTTATTTTTCCATCCGTCTTAGATATGTGTTCGCCATGATAATATTTACTTTCTGTTTATTCGATTTTTAAATGCTGAAACTACAGACAGTTGTTAAAATACTGCTTGAGATCGTTAATTTTCAAAAACTTCACGACAAATCAAAATGCCGAAGGGGCCGATTATAGCATTATTCGAGAGTCTAAGGGCGTGGTTAAACAACCTTTTCTTGGGTGAAACTCCCATACCCCCGTCAGTAATTTTCCGCCCCAGTTTTTAGTGCTGGTGGCACAACTGATTAGAGATAGCAGGCAATATTACATCATGATTACATCGAGAAAGAAATAGTAGAGATAGCAGATGTAAATTGTAAATAACGGGCAGTAGAGATAGCAGATGTAAATTTTATATACCATTTTGTAGGTTTTCACCAATCTTTATCTGAAGAGAAATTGAGGAAAATGTTTAGGGCAAACTGGTCCTTTTAAAGCAGCATTTTATAGGATTACAAAGCTTTCATTTAAAGTGAGCTATTAGTTATCTTCAGTTAACTATTTGATGACCTTTTAAGCAGTTTATTAATGCCGTTGTGTACTAAATAATATCTATTCTAGAATCTAGGTATTAAACTATAACGAGTGTTTTATTTGAATATACATCCGTTATATGGGATATTATATTATTTCAAATAATAGGCTGCAATGTTTGATTTAACGGTGTTTAGGGCGTGGTGATAAAATAACTGGGTGTAGTCAACGTGCCGTTCAAATGTTGTGCCCCCCCCCCCTCACACTATTCAAATACGTCCTACGTCTCTGTATCGAGGCTAGTAAGATCAATTTCTGACAAGCAAATACAATCAAAATTTACTTTTTTCGTTGAGTGAACAAGTAACTTCCATAAAATGCAAATTTAAACTTCCGATAATTAAATGAAAATCCGAAATATCAGTGTTACTAAGATTTTTTGAATTATTTATTGAATCAGTTTGTAAAATATTTATCATCATCAATTTGATTACAAGCTGAGTTTATATAATTTTTTAAATCTTGATTATCAATTAATTCGTTAAATTGTATTTTGGGTGATTTAAATAGCGTATTAAATTCATAATGTGAGATTGCAGAGAATGGTAAATTTTCTACGAATAGTTATCAATTGTTTCCTATCAAGGTAATGATGTTGGATTATTCAGGTGTTCTTATTTTAGAAAAGTATGAGCATTAGTTTGGTTTGGGAATTGACACAGGTTGTCAAAATGGAAAGAATGGTTAGAGTTGTCGTTGTTATTGTCCAGCAAGCCGATACATTTGTTATCCATATGATATCAGGGGAGGATAGTACATATAGTTTGAATAAAGCCCATTTTGAGTTGATTTTATAAGAGTTTGCTCTTTATTTCTACCCGATATTATTTCTTTGTTTGCTTCTGATGTGGCTTCTCCTTCTGCTTCCTTGATTCTGTTCATGCTTATGAAATGGCCAGATGTTTGGAATCAAATATATTTGCAACAGTAATTGTACCTTTGTAGTTGGGATGAAGGCCATCATATCTCAGTGATCTATCTTGAGGTTCTCAAATTTTAATTTCATATTTCGTTTGTAGTTTAATTTTAAATTTACATGATCAGTTTTATCAACAAAAGCACTTCACATTTCTTTACATGACCAGTTTACATGATCAATTTTATAAACAAAAGCAGTAGTTCCATTTTGGTTTTCCCTGTTAATTAATCCAGATATTATTATCGTTGTGTTTGGTACCTCTCTTTCGATCGTTGTAGTTTAGTTTATCTGCATGTAAGAAGTTTGAAACAAAGGAAATTTTACCACCGTATTTTGTATGAACGTAGGTTTTGTTCAATTTGTCACGACGATACGGTTTTATGTTTTTTTTACAATGGAGTCACCGACAATTAAAATTTGTTTGCCTTGTAGATTTAGTCTAAGTTCATTTTGTCGGTCAGCATTTGTTTCACGTTGGTTTTGTAGAAGCGGTGAAGTGTGGTTTTCCTGTTTTCATTAGAGAATGTATTCAAATTTGGAGCAGTCAATGAAGTGTTGCTGATGCCAGCATTTTCATCTTCTATGGTGCCTGCGTACTACGTATGCTTACTGAGAAATATTGGTTATTTCAAGTGGATGTGAGGCTACTTCTGGAACTGAGCTTGGTTTTGAAAGCGCTGTTTTGGCAAGCTGTGTAGGCATGATTAATTTTGTCATCAATTTTGTTCTGAAAAGCTTTCAGTTTATCTTCGATTAATCTGACACTGCCACATGCAGCTAAGGTGTCCATCTGGATATTATTAATTTGTTTCTTTGAAAGTCTTTCTCTAGATTTATCACAAAGTATTTAGTTGTCATATCTTTCTAAGAAACACAAGTACCAGTATCAATATCAGTGGAATGCACCGTTTCGTATCAAAAAATTAGGCAGAGAAGCGGGTACTAACAAGCGTTATTTTATACTAATTGGAAAGCGTTATTTTGTTAATTTTGGCCTCCTTGGCATTACCACTTAGGAATTGGTTGTCACAGCTTAAAGTCGTCATTGTCAATGCAACTGTCATCAAAGTTAAATCAAGATATCTGGAAAGAAGGCCTTTTAGAAACTGGATAAAGCGAGTGAAGAAAAATTGAAAGTTTTAAAATAGAATCGTTTGTCAAAGGACATCGTGTTTATCGTAAGTATGGACCCCATTACCAACAAGCGCCTACCAGCAGTTCAAGAGCCGACAAACACAACAGATAAGTACATTGTGTGTGTATTGAAAAATGAAAATGTAACGTGTCATCTGGATTCGAAAAAGAACAGACTGAAAACTCACAGAAACAATCTTTTACTTTCTCTGTGCCGACAAACACAATTCATGCGTGATGTGGGAGTTCCTTTCACATTGGAATTCAGTGGAAAGAAAGACTTTATTGTCATTTTAAAAAAGACAGATAAGCAACAGCTAAATATTTTATTAATAATGAGGCCAGAGATTGGTAATTAATCATGACTTGAATTTACAAAATTATCTACATTTCCTTCACACATCCACAACAGGACTTTAATGATTAACATTTTGGCCCCTTTTGGAAACCAGTTGATTTCCAGTTCTTGTAATTTTCAAAAGTTCGAGTTAAGCAGTAGTAAATGAACAGTTTGGGCACAAAAATTTTTTCCAGTTCAAGGGGAATTCGAGTTAAGCGGAGTTTGAGTTAACCGGTGTTACGCTCCCACTTAACACTACAGCAAATCCAAAGAGAAATGAAAACCAGTTCGAGTTAGCGAGGAGTTCGAGCTAAACAGTGTTCGAGTTATCGAGGTTCAACTATACCTGCATGGTTACCAAATAAGCGTGGGCAACATTCCCAATCTTTTTTAACATGAATGTAAGAGGCAGGGGCTCTGCAAGTTCACGATTTTTTCCACCCTGCCAAAGGTGACCTCGCGAGACTCAATAAAATATCTTGGATGACCAAAAGAAGAAAGTTGTAACTTTCTATGAGAAAAACAAATAAACTGATCGGACAACAAAAAACTGAACTGGTAACTTTCCCTTTCAAAAATAAAATATCTTGGACGCAGGAAAGAAGTGAGTGGTGACTTTCTTCTTAGAAACTAAATTGATTGAACGCCCCAAAAAGCAACAGGTAACTTTTAGTTTAAAAAATGTATCGATTGGAAGCCCTCAAAAAATGACTCCTAACTTTCAGTTAAAAGGAAACAAAGGAAGCAACAAAGAAAACAAAAAAACAAACAGAAACAAAAGAAGAGACAAAGAAGTTTGTAGTGACTTGGCGTATAGCAACTCGCATTCATTGTTTTAGTATGGGTCAAGTTAGACACTCTCAAAGAATAAATGAGCAACCTATGGAGGCGTGGATTATTTCAGAAGACGACGGGACCATTCTTTCTGCTCATTGTATTGGATATGGCTGGCTTGGGAAAATGTTATTCATAAATGTTGTTAATCATTCCACAAAAAATTAGCCTGTAATTAGGTGAAAGACCGTGAAAGGCTCATGGATTCTTCTTGCATTTGCAAGAGAGATAAATTAAGCCGGTGTCCAAGATATTAATTTTAAATCAGCCAAGAAAATTCGCGTATGTGTTGAGAACGAATATTGTTCTGGCATTGGGTAGGGCTCATAAAGTTAAACAGAACGTTTAAAATTTCAGAAGATGGTAGTCACGTGTAAAATCTCACTCTTGCATCAGCAAAATAGGGCTCAGTGGAATGTTTACATTCAAGTCGCTCTTTTTCAATCGTCTTTTTCAATTGAAATTTCAATTCTTTTTTTAGTTTTGACTATTGATCAAACATATTCATCGAAACTGATTGAAAATGGCAGGTAAACTTTGCAAAAACTGTAAGAAAATGACATTTGACGTAGAACTCAGACAATCTGACAAAAATCTGTGCAACAACTGCTGAATGCCGAAGCCCTGTAAAAAGAGGTAGACAACAAATGTGCAGTAGGTAGCAAAAGCAATCGAAGATAATCGCAGAGGGAAAAACGGTCTGACAGCACAGATATAGTCACCAAATATGGTCTAGACGTCAATTACGTGAAACAGAGCCTGAATAATCTTACACGTATGGGTTCTGTTGTCATTAAGCAAACTAATGACGGTGTAGAATCATTTTGTTTGTAAGATTCAGAATCACCACAACTGTATCAAAATATTTTAGAAGTCATAGAAATGGAGAACTCGACCAGCATCGAGCCCAATGACGATAACGGAAATACGTTACTGTTTATCAGCACACAGTTCGATCCACCTCACATTCTAGAAATTAGACAGTCAGTTGTACACCAGATTCAAATTTTCTATTGAGGAGTCTGAAAATACTAGGGCCTACGATGACACTAATCAAATCGATCAACTATCTAACAATTTTCACGAGTTCAAACAATTTATCCATGGGGAGGTCCTTGGAGTGGAAGCACAAATGCTGAACAGATCAATATCATAAGCTAAAAAATCACCAAGAAAATCTTTAGACTATGAAAGTCATTTCATTGAAAGTCTACCAGATAGGATAATGTCTTTCAAGCTTCTAAAATTGTCGACATCAACACAAGACCACAAGAAGATTCAGCTGGTCTAGGGAGAAACGGCTGTGTCCCCTAGACCAGCTGAAAGTCAAAAGATAAAAAATACTGTCGAGCCTACTCTACCATCAACAACAGCTTTGAGCGAAAACGGAGAATTTATTATGACACCTTGCAAAAGGAAAACGAAAAGTAACAGCAAGTTCAAGGTAACCAAGGCTGTTTGCGATGAAAAATCCAATGAATGTGAAAATGAGAATGGTGATACGACCGGGAATAAAGAAACAAATGCAATTGATCCTCAAATACATAAACAAACTACACAAAAGAAAACAAGAAAATGAGTATTCATAGTTAGCGATTCAATCATCAATAATATTGAAGAGAAAGATCTTACATAAATTCATTCTGTTAAAATAAGGAAATTTCCTGGAGAAAAAACAGAGGATTTGGTAGATCATTGGTTAGAAAATAGCAAGATTTGATTTTTATTCATTTTGGGACAAATGGTACTACCACACAGAAAGATACTGAAAGAAACATGCAGGAAGTCATTGACACAAACAAGAATGGTTCCCCGGAATCCGATATCGCCTTCTCGTTGTGTACGATTAGAAAAGACCGACGAGGTGCTGAGAAAAAAATCTTAAAGCCGAATCACACGTAATATTGCCTTAAAAAAAACAACGCTTATTTGATTGACAATAAAAAATATTGACGAATTCTGCTTAGTTATATAAACTTCCATTGAACTATAAAGATGTTTCTTTTCTTGCTAATAGTTTCAAGAACTTTTTAAATAATATTTTATTCGAGAACCTCGATCAGACACCTTCTGAGAAAATGAATTGTAATGAGACTAGCATTTCCGAAACGTTGGGCACCAAAAAAAGGTGGCGATTGCCTCGCTTAATGTTAATAGCCTGCTCTCCCTTGTAGACGAAATTGGGTATTTACTTAAACAACGGGGTATTCATTTGCTATCATTAAATGAAACCGAAATTGATAAACATTTTCCAGATAGCCTACTTGAAATTGCTGATTACTAATTTAAACGGCTTGATATAAATCCCCATGGAGGCGGTATCGCAATTTAAAATGAGCAAGGATATTCCCATATTTACCTTGGAAATGATTGGGGTTGAAATAACACCCCCTCAAGCTAATTCCTTCATAATGCTGTCAGGCAACAGGCCTCCCAGCGATCCAGTTGGTACTTTTGATAAGCTTGAACACGTTTTGCTTTGTTTAGAATCCGAGGGAAAGGAAATAATATTGACAGGAGACACAAATTGCGACTTGTCAGTAAATGAATACGATAGCTTAGCAACTCCTCTTTCGAGACATACTAAACGTATCAAGTATATATGAATCGTTTGGCCTAAACGTATATAAAAATCATTTGGCCTAACGCAATTGATATCAGAGTCGACACGAGAAACCAAAGTCGCGTCTATATTGATAGAATTTATTGCAGTAAGTAATGTAAGAAAAATTGTATAATCAGGTGTTATCAAGACTACCATTAGCTATCAATATCTCATATGCTCCGTTAGAAAGCATCAGGGAGGAAATAAGCGTAACCATAAAAACATCGATACAAAACAGATAAAAAATTTTGATATGGAATTGTACATTAAGATCTCTCAGCCATTAACTGGTCAGCTCTTTTACATTGTTCTGATAATATAAATGTAATTGTTAGAAAATGGACTAAAATTCTTACTGTTATGATAAATAAACATGCCCCCTTGATAGAGAGGTGAGTACCCGAAAAATATAGCCCCTGGCTGACTTCCAATTTGAAGGAGTTTTTTCAGAACTAGAGACAGACTTAACAGTTCTGAGGTTAAATCCGGATCTGCTATGCTTAAGGCTGCCTACAAGTAAACCAGAAATAAACAAAAAAAACTCAATTCCGAGCTAAAACGACAATATTTTGCCATCAAACTTCACAAACCAATATGAGAAAAACCATGATTTGAGCGGTCTCCACGAATTGTTCAAGAATGCGTCTATCGTTGCGGATTTGTTTCTTGGATATTTGGATACTTTTTTTACCGCGATTGGTTTGTGAAAATTCCATGAAGTTCCTGCAATAATTGGAAAGGAAGTAGCAGAGATAGGTCTACACCTTAACAAGTAGAAAACAGAATTGGCATTCAATTTTCCGTGACAACTGAACCAGAATTAAAAACATTAAGTTGGCTAATCTCTGAAGAAAGCCGACGACTTCAAGTATCTCGCTGCGTGGCTTAGCAATAATTGGAAAGGCATATGGTTTATATGCAATAATTGGAAAGGCATATGGTTTGTATGTCGCAAACTATGGAGAATATGGAAATCTAAACTTTCACACTTTAAAAAATTAGTCAGTTTGTTGCTCTTGTTGAATCATTCCTGCAAGTCTTAAAAAATAGATATAAGGATGTTACATGAACATTCCCGGGCGAGGACCATTGGTTATCTCAAATTTCCGTTGTTGGTGTATACCCAAAGGTTTCCAGGGTTCATTTAAATTCAAAATTGTTATAAGTTTTAATAAATAAAGCTGAAACTTAGTCCAGTTCTAGTAAAATACGGCAAATATAGTTTGGATAAAATTTACAATTTACAAGTTGTACTTCGCAAAAACAACACAATATGTGCAGAAAGCAACATCTAAAAATTGTCCCTTCACTAACATTTATCTGTTGTCCTGACGTGTTTTAATTTTTAAAGTATCCAGAATTGATAGTTTATTCTTTGTAGGCTTTTTTAGAAAATTTATCGAAAGGAAGGAATGGTATGTCAACAAGAGTAGCTACAGCCTTTCATTAATTTTTGGAATTTTGAACCCTTCGTGGACATTATTTACTTTCCCTTATTAAGTTAAGAGATTTTTGCTTTTGTTTCACAAGTGGTAAAATGGAGTGGTACAAAGTGATTTCTTCGTGGCACAATTATTGTATTTTCCATTGTAGATACACGGTTCGTTCTTCGCAGTATACACCCAAATAAAAATCAATTCACTTAACCTGAAGTTAGCTTCAGCATAACTGTCATTGTCTGCTATGGTGAAATATTAAACAACATTTCCAATCACACTTGGCTTGGTAATGCAAGCAGAGATAAAAATGAAGAAACACTATTATTAAACACACATTTTTTAGCAATATGATCTTCAACTTAACTTGAATCAAGTGTTTCAAATGTAAAAATTGGTATTGATTCAAGTGTTTCAAATGCAAATATTTGGTTCTAAAACAATATAAATATATGATAATGGATAAAACTGAAAATAACTTTAAAAGATAAAGACAGAGGTTTAAATTTCACATCTTGATAACTAATTTTATTTACAATATAAATTGTTTCAACAACCAATAAATGTAGCTTTGAGTGAAAGAACGTTCTCATAAGAAAGGTTTTACTTAGCGGACAGTCAGTAGAGTGCATTACAGTACTCAACATGATATTTGTGCCTGCAATGATTACCATTTTGGTGTACCTGTCTGCTCTTTTTTTTCATGATGTGCTCATTGGGATTTGCTCTCATTGCTCATTGGAAGTCTATGCTAGCCCGCTTTTTTGCCTGTTGACAGCTTTAGCTAGAAATGTCAGCCATTGTTATTTTATTGAGAGAGAGAAGATGGAATGATATGTCAGTTACTTTGGGTGTTCATTAAGGCATGCCGTATTGGGTGTCTTAGATTCTCTGGCTTTTTGCCATATTTACATGGCATGGCAGCAGTTGTTTTTGATTGCTCTTTTGTTTCACAAATCTTAATTGGCTTTTGTTAATACACCCAAATATGATATATCAAGTATTAAGAATGTACCAAATATACCAAAATAATATCAAGTATCAAAAATGCCAATGGCGGACACGAACAGATAAACGTTATCAGGTCGGGGAATACAGCGAAAATTTACACTATTGCACATATTGCAATAGTGTTGAAAAGAATCGAAAAACTGCGGAAAAGAATTTAAGAACTATAAAAACTTTGAAATACAACTGACCGAAGTGGGAAGAAAGAAAAACTGGTTACAAAGAGCTACGCTCTAAACCAAGACAAAGAGAAGCGAGGTACCAAAATTTCATACCGCTCGGGAACAACAAGGACGAGTACTTGCATAACACGCCCTCGTCCTAATAAACCCGGATGGTATGAAATTCATCATAAATTCATCAAATATGCTATATCAACTCATTCAACTCACATGATCATCGGTCATTCCTTGGTTAATGGGCTGGCCAGTTATGAACATGTGTGGAATAACTATTTTAGCCCATTGATTGCTCTAAATTTTGGGATAGGTGGGGACAAAACCCAACATGTTCTATGGAGGGTTGTGAACGGAGAAATCCCTACCTATCTCGATGTCTGTGTCATCCATTGTGGCACAAACAATATCGACTGCAACACACCATCAGATATTTCTGAAGGTGTGGTGTCGATAGAGTCGGTGCTGCATGCGGTCAGGCCCATTGCAAAAATTATTGTTGCTTGGCTCTTACCAAGGGATGCAGTGATTGGAGAGAGACGACACCGGATTCTTAGTGTAAATAAAATTCTTGAGAATTGGTATTGCAGTCCCTTGCAGAGTGGCATCTTTTACCTCAAACCAGATAATAACTGGGTGCGGGGGGATGGTTCTCTGCAAAGGGAACTTTTCTACAAGGATCATTTGCACCTCATAGAGCCTGCCAATGAAAAATTTGCTAGGTGCATTGTTGGCAAGATTGAGGCCATTTCAGCAGACCTCATCTCTCATGAACCTAAGAATGGACCACTTAATTGTGAGATTTCTGTTCTTAGGGATCATATTCAGCCACCGTTTCCTGCCAGGCCACTCAAACCACCACCTGGAATACCGAGACCACACAACCACACAACCCATCTTACCAATTCAAAACCATCACAACCTTCCTTAACTCTCTCAATACCAACAAACCGCACCACCACAAACAACTCACATAACATTCACACAACTAAATCAAGCATGCAATCCACCCCCACTGTCACAAGAAAATCATACTCACAAGTCACCTCAACCACTAAAACTCCCATTTACTCCACCACAACAACCACACAGAAGAAAATATCGATCCTTCAAAAGCAATGGGTCTTGATAATATTGTAGAAAGGTTCCTTAAAGATGGTGCTTCGGTTTTAGCAACGCCCATTTCTCAATTATGTAATCTTTCAATTTCCCTTTCAGGATTCCTCAATGCTTGTAAAGAAGCTAAATTAAAGCCACTTTTTAAAAAAAGGATCAAAGGGAGAACCAAAAAATTGAATCTCTTTATTACATCTGATTTCAAAAATCATTGAAAAAGTTTATCGTACCTGAGCGATAAGATTCTTTGAGGCTTTGAAAAAAAATTCTGACAGGTATGGTTCTAATAGACCTTCAGAAAGCCTTTGACACTATAGACCATAAAATCTTCTTGGAAAAAATGAT
>JAYJMH010056949.1:0-12749 GCA_036873815.1 Phacellophora camtschatica | reverse complement strand
CATTTAATGATATGGGATACAAAATGTTAAGCTAAATAAAGGGCGTTGGTGAGGTTTATAGCCAAAGTAAAGGGCGTAATTTGACGTAAAAAAATTCAAAACCCCCTTATATCTGCTAAAAAAGTTGAAGAACCCCCTTGCCAGTCATCTTTTGATTTATTCTCATTTTTACCGCAAGAAATTTGCAAGTTTCTAAAAATTTCCTTACAAGTTTCTAAAAAATCCAATAAGATAACAACAACAACAACGACAAAGTAATAAATGATACAATTATATTAGTCAGTGGACAGTGAAGTTGTAACAAAAAACAAACAATAATATTATGTACAAACAAGAGTTAGATGCATAATTCATATGTCACAAAATTTTCCAGCTAGAACAAATATTTACAATCTCATGGCTTCGAATTCAAAACAACGAAATTTTATGTTTGAAATGCATTGAATACAAGTGAAACATAAACATAACGCCAGACAAAAAAAAAAGAATGAAAAAAAAAAAAGCTTCCCATGAAGGTGATTGAAAGTCGACTCCATTAGGCAGCTTTTCAACAAGTTCCTCTGATGCTAATAAAATACGTATTTCCGAATCTGTTTCGTCCTTTAAACCATCATTAATTAATTCTGCCACAATTAATTCTGCGCCTTCTTTCTCCATTCTGTCTAATTCTTCTACTGTGTTATCGTATGGATTTTCATATAGTCCTTCCTCTTTAGGGTGCGCATTTAGCTTTAAAAAGTCGTGACCAGAATTTTCTAAAAATATTTGTATCTTCAAAACACCACCATCACAGTTTTTTTCTGGTCCCCAAAATTCTGAAATGTTCGCTCTTGGTTTCTTCCTGATACCTTTATTCAATCGAATGCACATCTCACAAGCCCAGTAAGGCTCGAACGGCCAATCACACACGGGCTCCCATAATTTATATTTGTCTTTCCATGCAAAATATTCATTATAAGCCGTGTCGTTCTTGTCTAGATAGGTCATATAAGATGCAAGATCAGCCGCATTTTTAAAACTCAAAGCATCAATATAAGAACCAGGAATTGCAATCCTTGGATCAGAATATCGGCCACCACCAAGAACAATTGGCACAACATCATTCCTGATTCCTTTGTACCAGTATTTTTCTGTCACATACTCGTCACAATATCCATTCTCAAAAGCCAGATAAAACTTATAGTCTTTTATTTTCGCATAACAATCTTGATCGTCAGCACAAGAAAAGCTATGTGAAAACATCTGGTTACATTTACCACCAACATCCAATTGAAGGTACTGGGCCAATTCGAATGCAACTCTGTCTCGCATATTCCCGCAGTCACTTACTAACCATGCAGCAAGCTTTGATTTCGTCTTTGCATAATTTATGACATTTTTTTTCCTGTTACTTTTGATGGGGTAATATCTTGCATAAGGCAACCAAACATCACTGGTATGTTTATATGTCATTGTCCAATCAAAAATATCGTCTAAAAATATATTATTTGGTGAATTTAGTGGATTTTCTGAGGTGAAGTAGACCCAAACTTGATTGCCACTTCGATACGAGTCACGTAAACTTCTTAATGTAGCACCGTCCATCGTGTCTCGGCTGTGGAACACAACAATATCACTGGTCCTCAATGCATCTAATTCCTGATCTATCAACACACGGCAATTCGTCACAGGGCAACCATATTTTTTTAAGTAGTGCCCTTTATTGTCACGCTTGATATTAAACCAATCTTCGTTTCCAAAAAGTGCTGTGTGAATAAGTATGGTTTTTTCCTTTCCAGTCTCCAATATTTTATAATTTTCTGTCAAAGAATTTCCAACTCCGGAATGTGTATTGCTTCTCACCCACTCATTAAAATAATTCTGTTTCGTTGACACTTTTAAGCTTTCCGAACAAGAGACGAACATACAAGCAAAAAGTGCGAAAAAGTTGTTTCTAATCATCATTTCTCTTCACAAGTAGGCACTAATTTACGTGTTTTGCCAACAGGTAATGTCTTCCAAAATCTGAAAAGAATACCAAAATTATGAAAAAAAGTAGTCTGTTATATTGTGCTAAATTGTGTGACAAATGACACAAATTCTTAAATAAAGCGATTCTTACCTATTTATGAAATTATTATGGTATCCCAATGTTCTTCAAACAGTCATCTCAACTGGAGAGCATCTATCTATGTAAAAATGATAGGCTAAACCTTTTGGAAATCGATTCTTTCCTAAGTCAACCCCATGCTTTCTTTAGTCTAGGGTTGGTGGGGCTAGTGCTGTCCCTGAATTTATCTGTGAGTGACTAAAAATACAATGTTATGATTTCATTAATGTAAATCTTTCAATTGATGTACCAAGACTTGCTATTCTTTAACTTAAACATTAAGATTTTTTGCACTTTAAGTTGTTTGGCAAACTAAGGATATAAATGTTCAAAGCCACAATTCCAAGACAAGCTGAAACAAGAGACACAGTACCAACTGTCTCTAGCTCAGAACAATGATTTCATCTTCACTCAAAAATTAGATTTTTTGATGCTCATACATTTGAAGTTTGCAAACGGATCTTTAAATGTAATCAATATCTAAATTGTGCGTGATCGCATGTGCAAATTCAACTTTTTTGATAGTCAAAATTTCTATTTTTATATTCTGTGTAGCATTATCACATTATTTTATCACCCACATAAATTTAAATCCAAGAGTTTCAAACATTGCCCCACATCAAGCACCAGTGATGGTAAATTTACAAAAATTCGCTGTTCCGTATGTACATCTCTGTATATATCATACATAAATGCCAAAACAGGAAAACTGAAATCCAGCTTTTCCCATCATGGCCAATGGATGATGATAGTTATTGGTTTGTTCTTTTTTTCCAGTACATCAAGAGAATCTTCTTGTGAGAGTATGATAAGTACTTTAATGTGTAAATCCTTTGCATGAATTTCTAGTATAGCTTTTTGTCTGATGACAAAAACTTTCCTAACGATTTCAATGAAACATCTTGAATTAATGATATGTTTCATCCTTAAAACTTGGCAGTTCAATAAAAATATTTTTAATCAAGTTTGACTTTTCAATGTTACTAATCTAAATGTTACTAATATCACCCACCAGACTTTTACTTTTAAGTTAACTGGAGGATTATTTTAAAATGACTTTTGATGGAATTAAACGATATTCTCAGCACTAGCCTTAATCAAACATGTTACGATTTTTTGAGAGACCCAGGATATTGGTACTAATATTTTTACTAAAAGCAGTTATTTATGATTACCACACAGATACACACAGCAGATAATATATTTTTCATTTAATCTACCTTTTCTAACAAAGGCTACCATTGTGGAAATTTATCAAAATTTTAACATATTGCATTTTAAATGTTTTTATTAGATTCCCCATAAGAAGTTTAGTCTGACAACCAATTTTTGTACTTTGGCGCACTTTTTTATCAAAGTTACAACAATACAATATTTTTAAGTTTATTAGAGATTTGACAGCAAAAAGTCTGTTAGGTCCAAATTTTGACCTAACAACATTATCATGGTTAAACGCTCTTTCACCTTTGTATTGCTAACTTTTATAGAAGAGTATGTAGAAATGCAAAAATTGGTTCTCAGACTAAATTTTGTATGCAGAACTTAATTAAAAAATCAGAAATGTAATATCTCAAAATTTTGATACATATTTCCATAATGGCATATCATATCATATATCATGAGTCAGACTAACATCATCAGGATAGCCTCTTAGCAAGTTAAAGATCTGTCTGGCAGCTCTTGAATGGACTGTTTCAAGTCTCTGGAACAATGCAACTGAGCAGTTTCCCCAGACTGATATACAATAAGTGATCCCTGAAATGATTGTTTTATAATAAATTTCCTCAAGCACATTTGTTGGTAAGTACTTCATCCTCTTTAATGCTCCTAGTTTTGATGAGAGCTAGCTGTACTTATGTGCTTGTCCCAAGTTAGTTTATTATCAATTGTAATGCTTAGGTATTTGACAGAATCAATAATACTGATTTAACTTTAACTTTAACGCAAATACTGAGCATCGCTAAAGCATTTTGCTCAAATGTAGCCTTTTTCATCATCACATCAGCATCGCTTCAGTCTTTCCCGGATGGACTGTGAACTTATTTCTCCTGCACCAACCATGCACCTGATCCATTGCCAAATTCAGGCTGTCTATGATCTTATCTACATTGTCCCCTATATATATAGTAAATACTTCTTAAAGCCTTCTTAAAGGTGAATTTTGCAACAAAACTAAAGTTTGATAATTACTGGATACACAATCATTTTACAAAATTACAACAAATGGTCTATTTTGACTGAATACTTTTGGCTTCTTTTTGACTGAGACAGTATTAAGTCTCCTGTTTGTTGGCCAGACTAGAGATTGCTAGCCAGTTTAAGTTTAGTTGTGTCACCTCACACTCACGGACACAAAAAATAAACATTTTATTTTTCAAATACAATAATTACAACAATAAAACTACAAATTAATGTACCTTGTTTTCGTGTCCGTCTTTTCAAATGAGATTCCATTTATTGCAGCATAAATGTTCAGACATTTTAGTTCAATGGTTTACACACAGTCCTTCTATTTTCGCTGTTGTTGTTATTGTTGATGCCCAGATATAGTGACATATTAGATCAGCACGGGCTTTAGGAAAAGTAAAGTTTGTATTCATTCCCATTTCTGTTTTTTTCATTCTACTTGTCTACATTCTGTGGTTTGAATTTGGTACCTCTTGTTTCCCCGTGACCGAATTCAAACCACAGAGTGTCAGTTAGATGAAAATAATTAGAATGAAAAAAAAACAGAAATGGGAATAAATACAGACTTTACTTTTCCTAAAGCCCGTGGTTCTCTGCTGTTGAAATTAAATGTGCTGATGGGCCAGGGAGGTATGTGCTGGACGCATATCCGGGAACAACTATTCGAACAAATCGAGCGTTAGCATCCTTTCTTTAGACCAGGCCCGTAGGAATGGGAGAGAAAACGTTTAATATTCTCAAAAGATTAATTTGGTAATAGTCATCTTTGGAAATTTTGTGGCATCCACTTTAAAAATCAAATTTTAGTGAAAGCAAACGAACCTAGACAAAAGAACTAAATTATAAAGAATACAAATAATATCATTCTTGCGACAGTATATAATTTTTTCTTGTATTTTTCAAATTCTATACCGGGTGTCCCCAAAAAAGAAAAGGTCACAGCTTTGATCAAGGCTCACTCTGCGAGTTTAATTCAAATGTATTCGGAACAATTTTTAAAATATTTCTCGTTAGTTAACTTAAAAGTTGATACCTAGTTTGATATTATTTGTGCATCGAGAGTCAAGATATTAATTCGGAAGGTTCAAATTTGCTTCCACCCAAAAACCAGGTCTAGATTTTCATCTAAACTGGGTCTTTGGATCTCCTAAACCATAGCGTTTAGCGAAATTAATTAAATGGTGCTTGGAAACACACTCAGAAAATTATCCGAAAAGTGAAAATTAAATACTTATTTGTGGGTGCAGCCACTATGAAGTGCATTCTCTTTTCTCAGCATTTTTACCATAATCTAACAAAATGAAACAGCAACTTTTGTTTTCAAAATTTTTTTCATGGACGACTGATCATGAAGATTCCTTTTGGGATGATTACTCAGAAGTACTGTCTGAAACAACGCCGTGAATCAGAAAATCATACTTAAGAGCTTAGGCCAAAATTGAAACCTCTCGTTTTGAATAAGAGGCAAATTTTTATTTTCAGAATTAATATTCATATAAGTATTGATTAAGTTAACCTTGACGAAATCTATTACCTTTTTGGGGACACCCGGAAGATAAAAATTGAGAGAAATACAGAGAATCATCTCTTGGTAATATTTTTCAATAAAAAGGGCATTACTGGTACTGGGAGAGTAAAGGGCGTGGCACAACAGAATTTTCGGGGGCAAGCCCTCGGACCCCTTCACCATCAACTCCGCTGGCACCCGGACTGCAGAGTGTGCACTTTTTCAAAGAGATCTTGGGTGCGCCAGAGCAAAAATTTCATGGGTGCGGGTGCGCCACAAGGACAAGAATCCACCCAAGTGCGCAAGTAAGTGCGCGCCAGCACAAACCAAATATAAAATCTGAAGAAAAACTCTTGGCTGTCAAAGGCAGGTCAATGAATATAAAATTTTTTCTTTAACAAAACAATATTTTTGTAAACGAAAGTATGCATGCTTTGCACAGCCGAAATATCTTTTGATTTGTTGGAGCGCCGCCATTACGAATCAGCTAAAACATAGGAAAATATTACAAACAAAACATTATCCATGCTTGATTAGATGTAAAATAGTTGTTTTGCTTTTAATGACATCAGTTGTTGGTTCCATTTAAATTTTACCATAAAATGAAGACATCGAAGAAGAAATAAGCAAATAAACAAACTGATATAATAGCATCAATGCTTTATTACCCCCAAATTAAATTACTACAATTAGTTGATACAGTATATATCTAGATGACATTTAACTTGATGACATTTTTAAATGAAACAAATAGATTGTGCACAGATAAAATGAAAACAGCAAAATGGAAATGACAAGACTGGGCAAACGTGGACATGTCCTTTTAGGATCTCACCCCATGTTTGCCAATTCTTGTTGTTCCACAGCTGTAATAGTACTGGTCAAAAAGATCACCCCAAAATACATTTCAATTTCTGAAGAGTGCATCTATTTGACCTAGTTTGGCACAGGTTAAAATCTTTTATTTACAATTCATATTATATACTCTCATGCAGTCGTATGATAATACACTACCATAAACAGTATTGTGTGTTATTTCGATGTTGTACTCTTGTGTTCCAAGACAAATATGCCAAATGTTTCAATAAAATGCATTACTGATTTGCACAATAATCAACTCTAAATAATACAGTAGCACAAGATGGAATATGCAAGCCAAATATGTAAATAAGATAAGAAACTTTGGAGGTAAAACAATGACTAAACATGTCTAACATGTTTGGCATTTAGATACATACTAGGATAGAACAATTACATATATATATACATAAATTTTGCGTTGATCTTATTTATATTTGACTTACTGTAAATATGATTTTTCCATCTGTCATAATGATTATTGAATAAAGTTGATATCATTTTAGGAAACCATTAAGCAGTACTTGCCTAGGAACAGTTGGATATGAAATTGGCTAGCAACACAGTTGGAAAACTAACCATGATCCAATCTCAGTATTCAGAGTGTCTTAACCGCAGTTTGCATACAGTTCTATGCACCCTTTCTGCTGTCCACGTATATGTATTAAATTACTCATTACACTGCCATAAGAGAAGGAAATAAATCCAAAAAAGGGTCTTCCCATGTCATGCTATCAATAATTGTTTCATCAATTGGGGCTTCTAAACTTGATGCAATATTTCTCACCTCTTCTTCACTCACTAAAATTTCATCAAGGGTCGAGTTGCCCACCAAGCTGCCAAAGTCTCCAAAGAGACACAAATCTTCAAGGGAATCACCATCAATCCCAGAGTCTGGGGAACTTGGAGAGCTTTCTGAGAGGGATGAAAGAGCATCATCAATATCGCTGTCACATTCTTCAATTTTGATATCAATGTCGTCAAAGCTCTCCTCCATCTCAATCTGTTTGCTTGTTTGGTAAATGTTGACGAGTTTTTCAGGCTACAAAATAAAATTTGTAATTCGGTTACATACAGATTGTAATAAAATATATATATATAAATATATATATGACATCGTATCAAAAATATTCTTCTTACTGTGTTGAAGTATTTCCATACTTTAAGGTAAGAAATTTTAGCAACTGGGAAAACTGTGAAATGTTTGGAATTAACTTTTGCAGTTCAATCAAATCAAGAGATCTTTGTGGTTTCGGCCATTTTAGATACAATAACAATTTTGTGTTCTTCCTATTTTGTTATCCTAAACCACTTTCAACATAAGGGCAGTAAAAACTATTTTTTCAGGCTTGAGGTGTTGCTTTATGGACGTTTTGTGGAGAAAATCTTTACCTAACGACCTTTTAACATTTATTTGGCTGGAATAAAATTTCCCAAATTGTAAATTTTAAACTGTGAAAGTTTCCTTCCTTTGAAGTACTATTTGTTTTTCTAGGATCATGCAGAATGTCTTTTTCTCATAAACACCATTATATATATTTGCTATTGCATTGTATTCCAATATAAATATTGAACTAATGTGACCTTTTCAAGCTTTCAAATTTAGGCAATTAATATTCATTCCAGTCCAACATTCCCAGCTGAAAACAACCTAATGACTTGAATGCCAAACCTGGAAGTGCAGACTCTAATAATGCAGACCTCTTATGTTATCAGTGAAGTAACAAAGAAAATGTCTCACCTCAGACTGTGCAACCAAATCGTGGTCACAGTCAGAAGAAGAATCTGAAATTTCTGCTGCAGAGAAATCGTTCTGAACGATGCATATTCAGGTGATGCTTCTTCAGACTTGATCACAATAAGATTTGAATCACTGTCTGTGTCATTTTCAATTTTTATTATTTGTTTCGACTTTGAATTTGATGATGGACATGGAGCTGCATATTCATGGTCGCAAGATGTAGATAGTGGGGCAAGACCGAGCCTGCTTTTTAGCTTTGAATTTTCCTCTGAAACCATTTGTAGTCTTTCCCTCAGTTCTTCATTGCTTGTTTTTAACATGCCATTCTGAATAAAAATAGAACAAATCCTTGTTATTTTTTTTTTAATGAAAAGCGATTTTAAAAAGCTTATGAGGAATAACAAAAATGATGTAAACCAGGCTCACTGCCCCCAATGAAAATATACAGGACAGGGCATAAGTCCCTCTTTTCTATCAATTTCAAAATGCTTTTTAGTGTTGTTCTGTAACTGTTAAATTCTTTCAAAAATGTAAAGCTTTCGCCAAATGATCCAACATTTTTGCCAACAACAAAACAAGCCAACATTTCACTCAACATTTATTGATGATTTTCACATTTGAGATCGTGGGCCAAGTTTTGCCAGTGTGGCAAAGCGGCCATCATCAAAAAAATGATCTGCAATAATCAGCAAACAATAATCACTAAAATGCTAGGTTGCCCAACATGTTTGAATCATTTTAAACTTTGCTAAACATCTCACCAACAAACGTTGGGCTACTGAACAAGTGTCAACATGGTAGCCAAATGATTTAACATTTTTGCTAACATTTTTGCAACAAATTGGCCAAGGTTCAATAACAGGAGGGCATAAAGAAATTAAGACCACACATTAAAAAGCTGTTAAATAAACTCAGTCAATTGGTACCAGCCTCCAAGTTTATTCTAATCGACTCTAAAATATTTGAGTTTACTTTAATATTCCAAAATTTGAAACTAACACACAAATTTAAAATGAGTTCCATATGAACAATTGTTTAAATTATCAAAATTCCAGAAACAAAAATTAGATTAAAAGCTGTGGATTAAAATTAAAAGCATAAAAAACTGTGTTCAAGACAATTAATGAAGCTGAAGATTGTTCTCACAATCTTCAAATAGGCTAAATTCCATAAACAAATATTGAAAGCATGATCAACACAATAAAAAGCATGTCAATATTGCAAAGAATGATGGATCATATTCTAACAAGTCTTTTCCACCTGTATCCCATGTTCACAAAGCTCACAAACCAAAACTAGGAGATCACAATTATTAGCAGGTACCAGAAAACTCTTTATTGAATTTCTAAAAAAGGTAAAATGAAACTATGGTGTGCTAGTCACTGGTGAACAGGCCTGTTCATTTTTTTGTTGTTGACACACCTGTTGCAGCTGATGGTGAATTTCTCATTTCCAATTATGCTTTCATTTGCACACCATACCATGTGTTCAAATAATTTTATTTCTAAAGGTCCATTCAAATTCACAAATTCTTTGAATAGATCTATGAATAATGCATGAATAAATATTTTGTATTTTTTGTCTCAAGCATGAGACAGTCCTGCTTGGGATACTCTCAAAATGTCATTGAAAGCAGGTGAACATGCTGTCATTTTATTTTCAGGGTCTCAATAAATTAAAATATATACTTGAATGCTTTTATGTATATAATACAATTACAAAATCAAAATTTCATTTTGACACATTTAGGTACAGTTTTGTGCTTTTAATTATTTTGTTATCATAACTTTTCTTGAAACATTTACGTACATGCATGTATTTTTTAAATAAACCTCACAAAAACTGAATAGAACCAGAAATTATTTACCCAACTTTTCAAATATTTGTTAGAAGCCTGCCTAAAAGATTTATTACCATGTTGGGTTTAAATTTCATCGATTTCAAACTGTGAGCAAAACAGATGAGATTAAATGTCAAACCATTATTTCCCTTCGGGGTCCGTTTAACTGTGCAAAGATCAGCTGACTTTGAAAAACTGCAAGATTTAAAGGACTACGATACGTACCTCGTTTTCTATTTGTAGTACTACTTCTTCTAATTCTGACATTCTTGCTTTCTTCCTGTCTCTTGCTGTTTGTGCTGCAACTCTGTTTTTCAGTTTCCTTGAAAATGAAGGAAAAATTTAATAAAATATTTTTATGGTACAAACAAAGTAAACGTAAGCCAAGCAAGGAAGAGTCCATAAAATGTTTCATTTTTAAGATGGAAAATACCAAGTTGACTTATTGTTTAAATTTATATAGACTAGTCTAAGGAACGAAAATAGCCACCATGATTTATTAAACTCAATTTCAACTTGTCGCGGCGCAAAACAAAAGTTTCCGTTTTGTTGTGATCTTTTTGAGTTCAATCCCATCAATTCAGCCCATTTAGCCGGTAGTCTTTTTTGTTTCCGCACAAATTCTTCCTGATTTTTCAACACTACATTCAAACTTTCGAAAGGAAATATTACATACATTCGAAAGGGAAGTTGTAAAGACAAAAGAAAAGGAAGACATTTTATTTGTAAAACAGGAAGACTTCGTTTACTCTGCCAACAAAGAAAATTAAACGTTTTTCCCTGCCAAAAAAACGAAACACCAAAAAACACTGTCTTAATTCACACGATTTAACATGCAATGATACTTTATTTAATTAAATTCTTCAACTAAAATAAAATCAGCTTCCCAGCTTGCCTGTCTGGGCCGCCTATAATTTCCGAACCCTTGCGGGCCTAATTTATACCTTCGAAGAACTCTTTCTTCGGGAGTCAGGTCATCAAGCCGTCGTCTTTTTCTTGGCGCTCCGACGCATGGCTCATCTAACGTTGCCAAAACTTTCTTGCTATCAACTCCATTCAACTCCAACAGACCCATTTTGCTGTGAAATGATTTACTTTCTTGTAGAAACATAAGGACAAATTATTATTTATGAATGCCTTACTTTGTCGTTGTGTCGTCGTTGTACTCTGAACTAGTTTACGTAATTTTGGCTTGATAGACCCTTCTTCCGGCATATAACAATGGATCATGACGTAAATATTGGTTGATAACTTTTACAGCTGCCTGCATGGCAATAGTCGATTGGTTGCTGAAACCACGTGATGAAGCAAATTAACCAATCAACATGGTCACCTGTTAATTTATTCGTTCACTTTCTGATGAAACGAATGGCTGATGAAATTTAAACCTTCTTCAATCATGCCTTCAATTCTGATGTTTGTTCGGCTAAAATTAGACCATTACAACACTTATTTTCATTTCTGGAAACAAATTTTTTTTTGAACGGCATTCTATTCCTTAAAAATTTTTTACACCTCTCACCAAAGCATTTTCTTTTCCAAAAAAACGCTTCCAAAATCTAGCTAATGTTCTTTATGTTTATGAAACATTTGGCAAACTCTTCATACTCAATTTTTCAATTTATTTCTTCATAGAATACAACTGAAGCTAAACAATTGTAGACATTAATTATGAAAATAAACTAAAATTTCATAATATACGATATATATCTAAAATCTAAAGTTACAAATAGCAAGATAATAACCATGACATAAGGAGATAATTGAATATAAAAAGTTTCGATATTTTTCGATAAACTATGTTTTTAGTTTTTTGCTGAAAGACTTCAAGTTAGTGGTATTTTTAACAGACGATGGAAGCTTGTTCCATAGGTTAGCCCCTCGCGTAGCATTTTATCCCCCCCCCCCCCCCGTTTTTGTGAGATCTATAAACTTTGTGCTTGTCTCATATTGTAGTTATGTTTGGTTTTATTGGCAGAGAAGTAATTTTTTAAAACTTCAGGAAGTGAATTTTGGTCTTGATTGACAACATGCCTTAGTTTAAGAATTTTATTTCGTAGAGATCCTTCAGCTCGAGGACACTTTATGGGAGGTCTTTATATGAGGCATTTGTAGAGTGCATTCGATCTTTGAAAAGGAAGATTTGAGATATTCTGTTTTGTGTCACAAAATGTTTCCACTGTATATAAACAGCCCGTATTAGATTTTTTAAAGAATAAAAATTCATTTACCTCGCGCACGAGTCTAAGGGTAAGCAACGTAGGGTGTAAAAGAAACGAATTAAAAATATTTACTCGTAACAATTTGATATCATGCTTTATACCCTTATGAAAAAGTCTTAAAAAACATACATATAACAGTTTACGGTCAAACTTGTTTCAATATTTTGAGATATAGGTTTAAGAATCGAATGAGAATGTCATGTTTGTAACATTTAATTATAGATATTTACGATAATAATGAGCGACGTTTCGATGTCATCTTAACATCATTTTCAAGCTAAATGAAATAAAAGACGTTGTTTGTA
>JAYJMH010056938.1:0-12752 GCA_036873815.1 Phacellophora camtschatica | reverse complement strand
TTGAATCTTTGCATCAATTTTATACTAAGTTAATTTATTAGTGCCTTTTACTATAGCTTTCCATAAATGCCATAGTTAAGGTTATTTATTTGTACCATTGACTTAACTCTTTTCATCAATTTTATACTAAGTTAATTTATTAGTGCCTTTTACTATAGCTTTCCATAAATGTTATAGTTAAGGTTATTTATTTGTACCGTTGACTTGAATCTTTGCATCAATTTTATACTAAGTTAATTTATTAGTGCCTTTTACTATAGCTTTCCATAAATGCCATAGTTCAGGTTATTTATTTGTACCGTTGACTTAACTCTTTTCATCAATTTTATACGAAGTTAATTTATTAGTGCCTTTCACTATAGCTTTTCATAAATGTTATAGTTAAGGTCATATATTAATGCAGCCGACTCCATTGATTTTATGCCTGAGTAGATTCAAGTGTTCTGTCTACTTAGCTTTCTATTAGTTTTACACAATGGGCTTTTAACTGGAGTTTCCCACTTCACTTCAATGTGCGTTATGAATTTGAAGCAGCAAAGACTTTTAAGGACTTGCACTTATTCATGCGAAATTTTAAGACATTTTTATCTCTGCACATTTTGGTGGGAAAGGAAAGTTGTGTGGGGTCCTGGGGCACTCACTCCCCGGATATATTGTATGGACCAAGTCCCTTCAAGTTAGCTTAAAATGTGAGCATGCCCTCACCATTCATGACACTGCATATTTTTACTGTTTTATCATTGCACATTTTTAGTATTTATCACTGCACAGCTTCACTTTATCACTGCGAAAATCGGTTATCACTGCACACTAAAATTAGATATGCAAATGAAATTATAATTTATTCTTGGAAATCACTGATTTCACATATCTGGAGGCAGCTTGTTTCATTATCTAACCTGCAACATAATTCTAAACTGTGAAATGTACATAATTTGGTTGAACTTTGGTTGTTTCGCATTGTTATTGTTAACAGTCAGCCAATAATGGTGCAATATTATCAGGTATTAGTATAAGGGTTGAGACTCTTCTCATTGCTACGCTTGGCTTAATGTTTAGGGGCAGGATTACATTTTATTTTCTGGATGACTGTGGAAGATGTTAGATAACACATTTGTATATTACGTGGACATTTTCGTTAAAATGCATTCACTTTGTTGTGAAACGTATCTGGTATATATGCATATACACTACGCATATATTCTTTTTTACATGCATATATATATATATATAATATATGCATATGTTCTTTTTTTAGGTGTGATCCTATACATCTTATTGGTTGGCTATCCTCCATTTTGGGATGAGGATCAACACAGGCTTTATGCCCAGATCAAAGCTGGGGCTTATGACGTAAGAGAAGATTTAGTTGTAATGTCTGCTACAAGGACCTTTCGTGAAAAGCTGGGTTTATTCACAACAATCTATCTAATTATAAACTTCTCTACGGAAGACCCACACATCTACCCGCAAATAATAAACAATCTTTTCAATTTTAGCCTACTGTTTAAAAACAATGAAGCATTGTTTTTTCATTGTTTTCTCAAAAATTTAGTATCCAAGTTTCTCATTGCTTTTCTTATTTGCGAGTGCCTACTGGTTTTTAACATAATGTTTTTTGAATTTTTTTCTGAACTTTATATTTCAAACATATTAGTTTTTTTTGTTTTTGTATAGTATCCTTCACCTGAATGGGACACAGTCACTGCTGAAGCAAAGGTAAGATAGATCAGAATAGACAATTCCGCTGAAGATGGGCGAAGGGGATATTATCATCAAGTTACAATGCGTTCTTGATCATCGAAACAGCAGCTAATTATATTGGTATTCAATAATCGAGCGCATTACATCTTTATCATGATCTTTAGCCGAATTTTATACTGAAATTAAAATTTATAGTAATTATATCGTGCATTCAGACCGCGACAAATCCTGGGAACCTGGGAACCAGATATCCAGGCACGTTTTGCTACCTTGAGGCACCGGAGGCATATTTTTTTGAAAATTTAATATCATTCTAGATTACCAAAAAGACAATACATATATTAATCAGATTTAGTCATCAAGTTATCAACAAAACAAAACAGCAGAAAAGACGAAAAACTTTACAATAAGGCTTTTCATCACGCTTTGATAAACTCTTTTACATTTTTTCAGGCAAATTTTGACAAATATTTTATCGATGCTTGCGTGCATCTATGACACATTATTATAACATATACGGGTGTCCCGAAAAAAGGTAACAGCTTTCATCAAGGCAAGTGGTGCGAGTTTTTCTCAAATTTATTCACAACAATTTTTAAAATAGTTCTTGGTAGTCAACTTAAAAATTGATACCTATTTTGTTAGTATATGTGCATTGAAAGTCGAGATATTCGCTCTGAAAGTTCAAATTTGCCTACAACCCCAAACCAGAGGTCTAGATTGTGGTCTAAACTGCGTTTTTGGATCTCTTATATCATAGCCTTTTATGAAATGAATCTAATGGTGCTTGGAGACACACTCAGACTGAATTAAATTAAACGCTTATTTATGGATACAGCCACTATGAAGTGATTTCTCTTTTTCAGCATTTTTACAGAAAATCTATCAAAACTTTTAACAACAGCAATTTTGGTTTCAAAAAATTATGTGGACAACTGATTTTTAAGATTCTTTTTGGAATCATTATTCAAAGTTTTTCAAAAACAAAATATTTTCGTTATCAAGTTAGCTAGCAATGATTACTTAAAACATGATTTTTGACGGATTTGAGCGATTTTCTCAGCACTAGCCTTTATCAAACATATTACCAATTTTTCGGGAATATATTTTATATGCATCTAGCGAAGGTCTTTCCAATGCAGATAATGTTATAGAATGCTCATGTCCTTTTTCTAGGACCTCATAAATAAATTGTTGACAATAGATTCCAAGAGAAGAATCAATTCATCAGAGGCGTTGAAACACCCATGGATATCTGTAAGTAGCTTCAGTGTGTCTTAAGCTTAAACGTTTAATTGACATTGAAAAAAATTGTATCACAATGGCAGCTAAAGTTAGCCTTCGCTTCAAACCTTAAACATTACTTAGATTTCTCCGTGTCAAGAGCATCGTAAACTTGAATTGAATTTGACTCAAACTTGACGTGTGGCTTAAAATTATAGATTTCATTTGGATTTATCATGGATTTTATTTAAATATATTGTTAAATTTGACTCGACAATTGTGCAACGTGTGAATTAGGCCTTATTTGTTAAGAGTAGTTTATTGGCTATAAAGGTATTGCATGAATGTGATTTTCATACCCGTACATTTTAAATACCTTGAATTTCTTGGCTCTTTTAAGCCTGGATAAACTGTCAGGTTCTCTTTACATTTCATAAATTAGAAGGTAGCACGAGCTAACCAAAAAAATTCAATGAATAAAGACATCTGAAAATTTCTAAAATGAACAATGAGTTATGTACTGGCTGTCCCAATAAAACCTTACATTGGTTTTGCAACTTCATTGCAACGAATTATAGTACAAGGCTCTGTATTACCTGCAATAAAAAACCTGATTACTAGCAAATAATTTGAGACCTCATTTAGGGAAAATTCAAGTGTCTGTGCAGTCGAGATATTGTCCATAGTCGACAGTTTGAAAAAAACAAGAACAGTGCAGTTCGTCACGGAAGAGTTTTTAGGCCTTATATTCTTTCAGAACTGCACCTTTTAAAAACGAAGCTCTATTATTATGTCTCCGTTCACTGCCTCATTCAAAATCAATGAAAGTTTCATTGACTGTGTGTGAGTTGTTCTTATCAAAACTATCAAAACACAGTTCACTCAAATCTTGAACTCAAACAAACTAAGAAATATTTCCGCTAGTGCATTTGCATTTACGATCAATGATGTTTCGAGTTGTTCGTTAGTTACCATTTATTTGTTTATTTATTGCTAGTAATCATACCAGGCTATTTATTGCTAGTAGGTATCGTATTCTGACGTTTGCAATAAAGTTGCAAAACCAAAGGTATTTTTGAGACACCCGGTATGCATTTACCCTCCGGAAATTTGACTGAGACACCCGGTATGCATCTACTGTGTTTAATAACGGGCTATATGTCTCTTCCAGGGAGTGAAAGTGTTGACTGGTATTTCAAATCATAGTATTATTGCTGTACAATTTGATTGCTAGATTTAGTTATCTAAATGAGCACCATCATTATTGTTTTCAGGACAGACAACGTATTGCCAGCACATTCCACAGACAAGAGACTATTGGTGAACTAAGGAAATTCAATGCCAGACGAAAGCTCAAGGTATGTTTATTTGAGTCTTTCTTTAATTTCCGAGACATCTCTCTGATTGCGTTAACTTACCAAACTATCATATAGTTGTTACTAAATACATACCTTTATTGTTTTTCATGATAAATTTTCAAACGTTCAGTTATTCCAATATAGTCTTATTTGGAAATTAGCTTTCTGCGCTCTATCAAAAAGTGCTACGTTTTACAAGGATAAGGACATGAACCATCTCTAGATGCATGACAAATTATAATTTTACGTTCCGTTCTAAAAAACTTATTGTTGCCTGTGTGTTTTAACAATGAAACAAATTTGTTACATATCTTCTGAGGATGGTTCGTTTTCTTATCTTTGCTATGAATTGGCATCCTTTTATTCCCTATGTGATTTCCATAGGAATATACAATTCCTGCCTTGCTTTGGGCTTCATGTATTTCCCAGAATCATACATTATATGCAAAAATCACTAAGCAAGTTGCACTTTTTCATCGCACAATGAATTTTAATTTCAAAATAGGCTTATGCGTGTAATCATTTAGAATTTAGCATCTTTTTCTTATCTGAAAGTTTTGCCTTTTTGTGTCAGAACCCTATTTTGTTCCTCACAATTTGTAAATATTAAAGACAAGATCTAAAAGATTTGTTAGATCTTTTAAAATCTTTTGGAATCTTTTAGAACTGTTCAGAGCGATACCTCAAATACAAATAAATAACTTATTTTATAGAAAGGGATTCTTGGTAGGAAGAGAAGAGAATTCTTTGAAACTTTTACATTTTAAAAACTGGAACTGGTTTATAAGACACTGAGTACGATCTTATAAGAAACCTAGTTACCAGAAAGAAGGGCTCTCAAGTTTTTCCCACATCTGTGACATAACATCTTCATTCAGCCATGTCGGAACGAAATACAAACAATTAAGAGATTCTTAGAACACCGTTTACTGCTCTAGAATTACCTAAAATATGCCTCAAAATTTAGAAACTTTTAGTAATTATGGCCCGAATTTGTCTTCATGTAAAATAAAAACGTTTCCCCCCTCAAAATATAATATGTTACGTTGTTTATCAATGGGCCATGTGGTCCTTCCCGACGGGGCTAAATGGTTATCATTGTTAGTTACAGCTCAATAATGTCCCAACAACAGTTCACTGACTACAATATATTCTGCTTTTGCGGATGGTGTTTGATTTCTTAAATAACTAAATTATGTAAAACGTTTGCACTTTGTAAAGAATAATATTTAAAACGAAGATGTTTAATGTTGATAGCAAGCGGAAATTCTGTGAAACAAAAGGTTCCCTTCTAGTATGACAATGCAATTTGTCACTGTAAGGAATAGATTGCACACCTTCAACACAGCCAAGCTAATCATAATGAAGGAAACCATAAAGTTGTGCTTTCTTTGTTTTTTTTATCTAATTGAACGCATTCAGAGGTGTGAAATATATATTTTAAATCGCAAATCGTATTGTCATGTTCGAAACCGCAATCTTTTGTTTTACAAAATTCCTTTTAGTTAGGAACAAATGTGATAAGTCCATCTTCTATAATTGACGTTGCATGTTTTGCACATCCGCAGGGAGCCATGTTAACAACATTATTTGCTGCTAAGTCAATGCAGTTGGGCAGAATGAGTGCAGGTAGCTATTTTTACTGATTGCTCCACCCCCCTGGCTAATGCTTTTTAATCTCTAACATTTATTTGCTTATCTTGTTATTTTAGGGGGCAATTCTTACAACTGTTTTTGCCCGCAGAATATCGGGTACATCCGGATTTCTGGGTACGTTAAAGTTACTATTTAGTCAAACGTTCCCCAAGTATGGCGCCCAGAAACCTTTCTGAATTGTCTTCCCGTACTTTAACTTCCGGAATATTGAAAAATAAAATCACGAAATTTTGGGTGTTACTGTCACATGCGGTAAAGAGGATGATTGCAGTTTTTAGCAAGCTAAGAAAAATGCAACATTTTTTTTCGAAAATTTGATTTTTGTGGCAATTCATACCGGGTGAACAAAAAAGTTCCGCCGTTTGCCTGGCTATTCTGCAAATTCTGTTTGTTACCATGCCATATGAATATTGCATATTGGATATTGTTAATCCCCGAAAGATTAACTTAGACTTGCACGAAGAATGCCAAATATATAGCAAAAACATATATAGTTTTGCAGATTTTCAAATCGATTTAAAATGATTTATGGAAAGTCCATTCCGCGAATCCGATGCTACTACACGAAGGCGATGATTAGAATGATATGAATTGTAAAAGCATGTTGATTGAAAACGACCGTTTCATTCGAAATGTATTTACACTTCGCATCTGTCCGAACGGCTACACGCGGTGATTCGTGGAATGGACTTTCCATAAATCCTTTCAATTCACTGCGAAATCCCAAGAAACACGTTATTTTTATTATTTTCTTTATTTCATTATTTGAAGGTCAAGTGATATCTCAGAATACTAGTTGATATCTTGGGAATGTTTCTGCGTTATTTTTACGGCATATTGAAAAACAGAATTTTCAGGATAGCCCAGCAAATGTCGGATCGCCCATCAGACTTTTTTAGTCCACCGCAGGTATCTATGGAATAGATAAGGTAATGTTGTAGCCTCTAGAAAAGTTGCGTTGCTCGTTGCAATCATTTGGGAAATAGTGATATATCAGGGGTGACTACAAATATTAACTGCATATAAAATGCTTAAGAATTAATTACCCAGTTTATATATATATATATATATATATATACCCCCGATTAAGTTACGTTATTGGGTTGTTTATAATTAATTCATGATTAACTCCGGGGTTCAGATTTTTTTTAGTTCAAGTAGGTAGCGCGATAAATCATGAGAAAGGTTCCTCTGTGCCGTATTTTGTGGTATCGTTTATTTTAAATAATTTGGAGATATCGTTTGTTTAAAATAATTTAGAAATATTGCTTACGTAATTTAATTTTCAAAGTTTGCAAATTTTAAATCCTTAATTAAGAGGTATCTAGTAATCTAAAAAGTTTCAAAAATAATGGTCATGTTTGATGATTGATGCAATGATGTTGTGTCTACAACTAATTGCGCTTATTATGTCAGTTTAAATGTATGTTCAAATGACTGAAAATGAAATGTGTTACCATCATTTTTACCATTTCATGCCCGGATTTATTTCTGCTAAACAGACAAATCCTATGCAAGTTTGATTTTACACGTGGTAACACATGCAAAATAACTTTATTTATATGATAAACTTACATTTAAATATCTGAATTTAATATTAATCTCTTGCCGTGTTTGCCTCCCGGGAATACGACGTTTACATTGTTTGTCAATGGCTCTCCTTTTTGCTGACTATACATTCATTTTTAGCTTCGATATAAATAAAGAAATTCTACATAAAGCTGTAAACGACTTTGGGAATAGCTTGAAGCAAATGAATTTTTGGTTAATACTAGTAAAACAAATGCGCTAAAATTATCGTTACTACCTAAATGAGCTGTGCACTTAAAGCCTATTGGTAGAGCTGCATGTAAAATATAAATGAACTCAATCCACTTAAAAGATCGTAAATTTTCTACAAGCCGTTTGCATTAAAAAATAAGCGTACTTAAAACTTGTTGATCGTTACTGTTTAAAAATCTTAAAACTTGCACAGCATGCTCACTTTAAAGTAAGTAATTTGACAGAAAGTTTTCGAGGTTGTTTCGAAACAAAAGAACTTTCACATAATTATGAGAAAAGACAAAATCTCGATGATAAATTTTTTAGATTTAAACAAAGTGGGGATACGGATGTGCTCGTTAGTGGAACAGGCGTCAATAAAGTCAACCCAAAACCAGAAGACTTTTAGTAAACAATTGAAAAATCTATGGTTGCTAGCTATGTTTCCTTGACCTTATATTATAAAAACCCCGGGTTTTATGTTTGTTTTGTAATTTTAAAAACTTTTTTACTTATTACAAATCTTATTGTTATCAATTGCATATAGTTTTTAAACTTTAATTTACTTCCTAGACTAGCTCAGCTCTGTTTTACTTTGGTCGTGAAGAATACATGCTTTGAATAGCTTTTCTTTATACCTGTATCAGTGTATTCTTCAAATAAAATTGAATTGAATCAAACGCTTTTCGATATACGCTGCATTAAATTGCTAGATGATTTATTAAGAGCCGGGGGCGTTCATTGGAGACAATATGGCAGGTGAATGCTTTAGATTTTTGTAAAAGAAAACATGTTTTAAACATGACAATGGGAGTTATCACTTTAATATGTAGATTTCCCATCTTCAACGCAGCCAAGCTAATCATAATAAGTGAAATCATAAAATTTTGCAGTTTTTGTTTATTGTGATTTGATTTAGTGCGCGCAGAGTGTGAAATTTATTTTTTCAAATCGCAAATTGCATGTTTGAAACTGTGTTAAACTGTGAAATCTTTTGTTTGACAAAATTCCTACCAGCATTGCACCAGTTTAGTACGAATCATAAAAAGCCAGTGCTCAATTTGAAAATACATGGTTTATTTTTACGGTCGCTGGAATATTGTACTATTGTACGTTGTGTTGTTGTTCAGTTTTGTGTGTTGTATCTTGTGTCCTATTGTGGTTCAGTTTCTATTTTCAAATAGATTGGATAAATTCTTCAGTCAGTCCATTCAATCTTTGCTTTTGTATAGTAAGGTGAAGCGACGACAGTGCTTTGTAAGAACCCAATGGGGTTTTTTTTTGCTTTGAATCGAAATGAATTTCCACATTCAAAAGGTCTTTACTGCTAGTGACTACTCATGTTGCTATATTCTGATATTTTTTTGTTTAAAACTTTCGAATGCGACCATCTGTTCTGATTAATCCAAGGAAAGATACTTGAAAACTAGAGTACTTCTGAATTGAACAGGAAGGCCGGCAGGTTATTTACGAAGCCATGTTGAACATGCATTCTTTATTTTGTAAGTCAACTATAACGATCAGTGCGCATTTTCGAAAATTGTCTCTGAGTGTGTTGTGAAGTCGTTAACGTCCATTCAAAGGCAATTACAATTTACAATTTACAAATTTTTGTTTAGTTTTTTTGCATTCAATACACAAAAATCTTTTGTGTGAGAATATTTATCAAAATATTATGATTTGTAAATTGCGTATTTTCGTAGTTACATTTTTTGCTGTAAGTTGTTTTTTCTTTCTTTATGTTATTGAAAGAAAGAAAGGAGGAAAAAGCTGCAATGAATATTCAATCTCTTTTACGTAAGTAAATATTCAAATAGTTATTATCTTGTGATGTTACAATGTTTTATAAAATATTATATAATATTATCTAAAGTAAAATCAGTATTATCTTATATAACATATAATATTATGTGGAATAAGATAATATCAGTGTTATCTGAAATAATATCATATTTTTGTGTATTATGTAAGATAGTATATATATCTTATATATCTTATATCTTCTATGATTAAATTATGTTTTGTTGTATAAGATCGTATTACATTGCCTTTAAGATAATATTATATTATGTTTACGAGATCATACTAAAGTATGTTACTTTATATCATAATTGTATCATATGTAAATTTAGCGGTTTAATATTTATTCGGAAAGGATAGCGTCCAGACACATCTTGATTTTTAACAGCAATGTTCAGATTACAAAATTGATCCCAAAGTGCTCTCGGTTGCCTAAAAAACTTCCCCTTCCCTGATTAATTTTTCTCATATTCCTTTGTTATTGTAAAATTTTATGCAAGCGTTTCGCGTACAAAATGACAAAATTTCGAATACATATTGTGTTCCTAGAATATTAACTTTTTCCTACCCCCCTGTTCATTAAACCCCTCTCCCCGTTTATTTAAATTTGTAACTTTTTCCCACCCTCCCCCCTTTATTTGCCAACGAAGATTGCTTTGATAAAAAACCTTCAATTGATTTGGATTAAGACGTAAATCTGGAGATGCGTTTTTTCTTTGAGTTCGGCCAAACACATCAGTTTTTAGAACCAAAGGCAACAACATTCAATGTCTACCATTATAATTGCTGCTAAGAACCTTAAAGGAGGTTGATGCGAAAGGGAGGTAGCTAAAAACTACCAATACAAGACTTGTCCCTAAGGATATTTTCCGAGAACAAATACCCTAAAATGTTGGCGTGACTATGCTAATTTAGTTAGCAATGTCAAATTTCTCTTTCACTGTTCGAATTCGATCACCGTCTGGGGGGGGGGGGGGGGGGGGGGAAAACAACTTATGGGTAAACGTATAGTCCAGGATATCATCCAGTCATTTGCGACCACGTTCAGCTATTTTTTTTTATTTTTTTGAGTGCACTTAGAGGTGTGAAATCTATTCCTATGAGGTCACAAATCGCATTTCTATGTTCGAAACCGCTGTTTTAGAACGTGGCATTTTTGTTGTTTTAAATCTCCGCAAATTTGATCGAATGTTGACGCGAGATAATTTGTCAAAGATAATGCCTATGCATTTATTATTCATTTTATCTTTTAGCCCCAGCTGTTAAGGACAAGCTCGTAAATGACAAGAGAAAAGTGGTCAGTACAAAAACATTTTTATTGCTATGAAAATCATATTTTTAATTTTTTGTTTTAGTTCATTGGTTTTTGTTTGGGGGAATATGCGATTTGTTTTTTGACTAATGTTTGTTTCTAGCTAATTTTTTTCAGAATTACGTTAAATACAAATGAAAGTAGTCTGGTCACTTACTGCTCGCCCATTGGGTGTTCATTATTGGTCAATTTAGTTAAATTATGAACATTGCCAAGCTTTTATTTACGAATGACATCGTAAAGATGGCGGCCGTTGTTTGGCGCTTGACATGCCGGCCATCCACCATTATTTTGGCGCAGTGCATTCCGGCCATGGAATTATTGACGACTTTTATTGTTATACCTTTAGTTACTTTTTTCTTTGGTGTTACAAAAGTTTCTACAATTAATTAATGAATAGTATTTTTCTTCCCTATTTCATAAACAATTTCAGTGGGTCGTTATGCTTTTCCAGAGGTAGAAGTCTACACATTTATTTTGATTAAATGCCCGCATCTATTTAAGTTGTTATATTTCAGTGTTTCTATGATTTAATGGCCTTCTATTTGAGTTGTTATATTTCATTATTATATTCCATTATTTCATGAACAATTTCAGTAGATCGTTATGCCTTTCCAGAGGTAGAAGTCTACTCATTAACTTGTCACATTTCATTTTTCAGTTTTTATTTCAGTATGTCCTTCTATTAGAGTTGTCAATTTATTGAAGTTCTTATATTTCTGTATTTTATAATTACTTTTTGTGTGTCTTGAGTATTTTCCAGAGGTAGAATTTTACACAATGACTTACAGTATTTTATAGTCAATTTAATGTAAATTTTGTCAAGCTAAAGGTTGAAGTCTTTGTCTGTTAAAATCCTTTGCAATTAAAAAAATATCTGTTTTTTGCAGAGTTTATTTTTTTAATATTTTGTGCTAATTTTAAAGCGATTTTTGTTAATTTTTGATTGTTTGGTGAGAAGCTACCATGCGAACTTAAGTGCACGTTGTGTTTTCAACATGTTTTTTTGGAAATTATTTTAACAAACATAGCAAACATGGCGCAGGTGGTAAAGATTTGCTTAGCTACGAAAAACTTCGTTCTTAATTTTAAGATGTGCTTTTGCGGAGCGAGCTTGTTTTTCAGTTACTGAATAGTCTTTTACACTTAAGAGGTCTGAACATGGGTTAAAGGAACCGTGGTGTTTGTTGTCATACCCGTGCTTTTTCTGCCTACTCCTCCCTGATTTCCCCCGTTTTTCCTGTTTTTTCTGCCTACTTCTCCCTGATTTCCCCCGTTTTTCCTGTTTTTTCTTCCTACTCCTCCCTGATTCCCTCACCCCCCGTTTTTCCTGCTTTTTCTTCCTACTCCTTCCTGATTTCCCCCGTTTTTCCTGCTTTTTCTGCCTACTCCTCCCTGATTTCCCCGTTCTTTCTTTTGCACTTTTGATTCTCGAATTTACAACGGCCATCTTTTTTGTTTTGTCATGAAGCGAGCAAACGAGGCAGCCTTGCTTCATTACAAAACAAAATAATCGGCCATTGCGAATTCGAGGGAAAACACGGGGAGATCAAGGAGAAGTAGGCAGAAAAGACACAGGTATTAGAACAAACACTACGGGTCCTTTTACCCATGGTCTGATCTGTTTGAAAATTTGGACATGTTTTTAAAAGCAGTACCTTGTTTTGACAAATCCACTTTAAATCGTCAGTAACCGTTTGCCTTTCTTAGGACAATAAACGTTAGGATGAAAAAGTTAGAACGTTTTTTGGACACTGGTACAATAGTATGTCAAGTAAAGAATATATATTAAGGAATATATGACTTTCAATGCTAAAATTTTGATAAATATTAAGGAATATATTATTTTCAACGCTAAAGTTTTGATAAATATTAAGGAATATATTATTTTCAACGCTAAAGTTTTGATAAATATTAAGGAATATATTATTTTCAAC
>JAYJMH010056927.1:0-12753 GCA_036873815.1 Phacellophora camtschatica | reverse complement strand
AGACACAAAGTATCAAATATATATATATATATATATATACATATACCAGATTTTCCAAAGAAATGTGCTGCTGTTTTATAAAAATAATAAGAAAAGCACAACGCTAAGCAATCAAAGCATTACTTACTACCAATATAGAAACATCAAATTAAAGTTTGTTATACATTTATTTTACCATAAATCAGTTTTAAGTCATCAACATATGGAAGTTGAAAGCTCAAATTATGTCAAAGCGAAAACCAAAGTCTTCTCCGTAACATCAAGACTTGCAGTAAAACCGGTGCTTGATTTGTTTTGCTTGGTTCTTGAGGAGTTGTTTCCGAAACAATTTGACGTTTAAAAATAAGTATTCAAGTGTCTTTTCTTTTCTATTTATATTTTTATTCCAACCCAAGCGTTAGCATGACAAAAAGTATTTTGCCAGTTAGAAAAATTAATCTAATACTCACAGGTTCTAAGGCAATTGTCTATTAGAATACACGGAATCTCAAAGAAATACTGTAAAGGCTGGATCTTCGTATTTAACGTTTAATGGGCATTGTTTAACGTTTTCCAGTGTTTTCCCGATTCTGTGAGATCGAAACTCGAAAATTGTTCATAACGGAAGAACAAGTGTCGAAAAAGCAACAAGATATTTTTTAGTTAGTTTAGTCCATTTGATGTGAACATCAAATTTAATCATTGTAATCCGTGCATTACACGATTTTTGGTAGCTTGTCAAAGATTTACGTTTTTTTTGGCGCACTCGGTATACATTATTAAATACAGTAAGCCAGTATCTTTTACCCAATACATCATATCAAACATGTCATCTTTTTCTCTTTATCAATCTCAAATTGTTATCTAACTGGCGTAATATTTTAGGTCGTGTGGAACCTGGTCAGATAGAGCCAACAATTCAATCAAGATCAATGGTTGCTAAACCAAAGATACCCGAATTTAAAGTTGATGATGTAAAAACATGGACGAGAGCTTCATCACAGAACCTTTCGAGTGTTTTAAACGACCCAAGAAGACATGGACGCCAATCATATTTGTTCACAAAGCTATGGGGAGAAGGCTTTATACCTCAAGATGTCATACCTTTGACGTTGCTCCCAAATATTCCAAAGATTTACTTTGATGGCTATATCAAGAGGATGGAATTTGTAAGTAATACACAGTGTATTAGAAGCTTCTTTTGAATCCTTTTTAACTAATGTTTTTCTGAAGATGACACACAATACAATGGAAATACCACAGATTTAAGAAAAAAGCATAAATAAAAGATTGCACGATGCTTCCTTACCAAAACTACTGTCAAACTAGGTGGCACATTCGAGCTTGTTTTTCTGTGAAGTTTCAGATCAATATTTCAGTTCTAATAATTTACGCCAAATTAGCTCCGATTCAGAGCAAATTCATCTTCGAAATTTAAATTATTTTACTAGAATCTTAATTGGTAAAACCATATTTTATTTCTGATTTTTACTGAAGTTCTATGACTTGATTTTAGCTTTTTCAATCTGAAATTTATAAACATCTATCTGAAATTCTTAAATATCTGAAATTCACGCAACAACAAATTCTGATCTGTTTGTCATACCAAAGTTTCTTGGCATGACATATACAAACTTTCTATCCTGGGAATAGGGTAACCCCAAGGAGAACAGCACCATCTAACTCTTGGGTAGAAGGCATGTCTGATGAAATCTTGAGCTGACCCAAAAATATATTGAAATGAAAACGCAAACACAAAAATATGATGATATGGAGCATGTTAGAATGCGATTTTGCTGCCTATAACATCTTCTTTTTTAACATTTCTATGCTATTTCTTGAAACGTTACCCAAAAATATAAGATTTCAAATTTTCAGACCCAAATATATATCTTCGAATCGAAATCCGAGACCCGAAAATATGGGGCACGCCAGTTCAGGTGGTACTGCCATTCTGGGAGGATAACTGATAATGAAGGTTCTGACAATGAAAGAGTATTTGACTTATTACAGTCTGAAATAATAGTTTTTGACAATAGTTTTGATTTCTTTGGTTGATTTTAATGCTAATTAATTGCGTGCACTTAAATTATGATATATGTTATCCTTGTCAGCAATAGTTCATGAACCGTTACACCCCGGGATGAGCCATAAGCCCAATGACAAACAACGTAAAACGTCATATTTTCAGGAGGTAAATGCGGGTACAATTTTACATTAATTTCACATATTTCAACGTAAGTTTATCATATAAATTAAATCGGTTTGCATGTCCTACCCCCGGCAAAATAAAACTTGCATAGGATTCGCCTGTTTAACAGAAATAAATCCGGGCGTGAAAGGGTGAATGTCTGAAGCTTCTTTTTTCAGAAATACATGGGACACCAAAAGTTTAAAAAGACTGCAACACAGCCTATTGATGTTCTCTCGCCAGCATCAACTGCACATCATGGTGATTTCGGGTTTAGTTCAATAGCAAAGAAGCAGATCTTAGGTTGGTCTATTAATATTTAGCATTGTCTTGTTTAACTTTGGTATAAATTTTTAATCATTGCCCCCTGAAGACACTATATGGTAAAAATAAAAAATACCATAAATTAGAGAAATTACAGTGGATAAATTTATAATAAAACATTCATGTGAAAGAATGGAAGAATTCTTCTGCACATGAAAAATATTTATATTTGAATATACCGAGTGTCCCCGGAAGAAGTATCGGTGTTTGATTTGCTGTTGTGTCCAAACTACTTTTCGGATTTTAGTTATTAAGGTTCTATTGTGCTGCCGAAAGGCCGAATTAATCAATTCCATATAATTTGTAAATATCTGGTATTCCACACGGTCTCCAACAACAGATCTTTGAAATAACAGAGTGCTGAAATATGTGGAACAGAGCTGGAAAAGACACGTGATAAAACCATGTTTTTTGATAGCTTTAAAATTAACACCCTTGATTTATTCTTACTAGAGGAAATCCTCAAATTTAGTTTCAGATAGTAAGAATGAAATTTATTATCTTTTTCTTTTCAAAATCATCGTTTGTAATGGATTTTAATGAGAAACTTTTCGTGGACGGAAGAGATTCCGTGGTCAAGATTTTCTGTGATGCCTTAATTTCAAAAATTTTCTATAAAGTTAACGTCTTCTTCAATGAATGCGTACAATCAATTTTGTGTTCTGGTAAAATGTCGACTATCTCTTTTGATTAAAACGGACTAATTTCTTTAGTTTTTCAATGCTTTTAACAAACAGAACAATTTCAATTCGTGCGCTTTAGTTAATGCAATGGATGTAACCGTTATGTCAAAAGCTGGGTTACGCTTTGAACAAACAGAAATATCATTAAATTAAACGTTCAAATTGCTAGTTAATTCACCATAATGCAACAAACGACGATTTTTTTGGACACCCGGTATACATGTGTACACCCTCTCCTGTTGTTGTTCATCTATCATGTGTACACCCTCTCCTGTTGTTGTTCATCTATCAAGTTTATTGTGTAGGAGTTCTGGTTACGTGCAGGGGGTAATGATGTTAAAAATAGCTGATATTGCAGTTACAGTGATTTTGTAAAAATTCATTAAGTTATTCTTTATATCGTTGTATTATTAACCTTATGAGGTTTTTAAATTATTAACATTAATTAAAAACATCTTGAATATTTTCTTTTTTGCAGATGGAGTTACAAATGAATTTGACAATATACCGCAGGTATGCAAGCACATTCAAGCATTCGCATATTTTTGCCTGTGGTTTTATGTTTAATGTCAAATTGCCACTAAATGTGTTGAAGAATTGAGAACTTTGCATAAATAAATGTTTCCTTACTTCCTGATTTTTGCTGTGAAAGTCTTCAATGAGCCAGTTCCTGGTGTCATACCGGGAAATTATTCAAAAATACAAACAGTGCTCCCAGCGATGAAAAAGTTTGATGCATGATAATTTATTGTTGTGTGATGCTTGCGTTGCGAAAGTTTTGCCGAAAAAATTACACTTTGAAATCTAATTTTTAATTTTTTAGAAGAAATTACTTGTTTCGTAATTTTTTTTGGAAGATAAATAATTTAAAAAAATATATTTATCAAATAAATAGATCAATCAGTGGGTCTTTTAACTGCTATCAACTCTAATTAATATTGGGGAGTTTTAGATTCCGAACAAGTTAGATTGCGAGTGCAAGGTTTGACAGGGCCCTCTAAAAAAGCGATTTAGCAAAATAAATAAGTTACTTTGTTGATCTCACTTTTTATTTTCGCAATATCAAATTTTCTCGCTGTTGCTGGCTGCAATAAGGCCAATTTTTTCTTCTTATTTGAATTTTCAGCTTGTTTTTCTGAAAACTTGATTACGAATCTATTTACGTTACAAATGTCAAAAGCACAACGTTATGAGAACAAAACATTCACCATAATCATCATCATGGTGATTGCATTGTACACGACCCAAGGGAAGCAGAGCTTTTGGCTTGGGCCGTAAATAATAATACTAATAATAATTCTTTTCTCTGTCTTGAACTCGTATCACATCTAGACCTCCCTAATGATATAGTTAACGAAGGGCTGCAACCATCATTTCAAAGACAATACCATGTTAACCTTGATCGGACTTGTAATTAGGACATCTTTCTGAGGTTATGACGTAGAATGGCCATAGCTTAACAAACTCGAAAGACAGTTATTATTAGATTTTGAAGAGAAAGTTTTGTTGATTTTGAATTTTTATTCAATTTTTTCCTTTGTAGATATTTCTCCACTCGAAATTTTCGCTCGAAGACCCTGCAACATTTAATTCCGTTTTACCATGGTCTAGCGTACACGGAGACAAAAGAGAATCGTCTCACAGAAGAGAACCGCCAAACAGACCTCTGTCACCCAAGAAATCTAGAAAACTGTTACAAGAAAAGGTTTTGGAAGTTTTTCATCTTTTTGTAATCTTGTTATCTGCCATACTCTTGTTAAGATGCGCCTCATTTAATTTTTGTGGGTGACGGACAATTTCAACTTCGAAAATTAATATCTCAAGTTACACCAAAAATGTCAAACAAGGTGTTTTTATGAATTGAAAATCAATGAGTAACATCAAAAACATTTCGTAGCATTTTAGTTAATATTTTCATCGTTAGACTTTATCAAATCCGCAGCCTTTTTTGGGACACTCGGTATATATTTTTGTTTTGTTTCATTTTTACCCTTTCATCCCGTGTAGGGCCATACGGCCCATTGACAAACAACGTAAAATGTCATATTTTCAGGAGGTAAATACGGGTAGAACTTCACATTAATTTAAGATAATTCACCGTAAGTTTATCTTATAAGCCAAGTTGGTTTCCACGTGCTACCCCCTGCAAAACATAAATTGCATATGATTTGCCTGTTTAGCAGAAATAAATCCGGGCGTGAACGGGTTAACTCATTCCTATTACCCTAATGACTATTTCACAATCATATTTATTACCAATTTACAGAAATTCTCATCTACAGTTCATTTCGAAGGGGGTAGCACTCAAAAAGCCAACTCAACTGATAAACTTACGCTGAAAGAACACAGAAAGTTCTAGTTTACTTTCTGAATATGTGAAGTTTTACGTTGTTTAGCAATATGACCCCTATGACCCTTTTGGGGTTAAAGGTTAAATCTCTAGAACTGTTTTGGTTAAGTAAACCAGCCAGCAAAACTTAAAGAGAATGGTATTGATTTATTTCACACCTTCTAACGCAGCCAAGCAAACGAAAATCTACAAAATAATAAAGTGTTGTTTTCCTTTGTTTTGTTTTAATTTGATTGAATTCTTTCAGACAGCAAATCGCATTTTCAGGTACAATAATTTTACAAAAATAGATTCATTAAATTTACAACCTCCATTATGAAAATTTAATTAACTTCATTATTTTTGCAGCTCACTCATTACCTCGATGTGACAGAAGTCCGACTTGCGCAACAAATCGCTTCGAAATCAGACGACTTTTTCAAAACGATGTCATCTCACGAACTACTGCAAGATTACGTATCAAGAACTTGGGCAGACATCAGGCACTTGAGGTAAATTTATTATTAATATTTTATTAGTTATTAGTAGTCAGTAATATTATTGATAAATATTTATTATTTAAGGTCTTGAGATAAACCAACTATACTTAAATTATGGCACTTTAGTTCACAAGGGTGTGATCACTTGTACTGGTGGCCAAAGAAAATGTCCTCATCTTTGGAAAGCTGCTACGGAGGAGCTTTAGTTTTGGTAATCCTGTTTTAGCTCGATGTTGATGTAAGAGGCTTCAACATAAAGTTGATACCTTATTTTCCAAAATGAATTAATTCCTAAGTACCAAGGGACAGCCAACGTTAATGGCTTTCTCAAAGCTTTATAATGAAGTGTTTTCAGCAGCTGAAATTTTCTGTTTTTGGTTTCATTGAGTATATATAAGAACTAAGTGATTGATTTTGGCTTGATTTTGGCAAACAAGGTACCAAACTATGAAATGGTGAATTGAAGCCTTTTATGTAAATTTAAAGCAAGAGTGAAATTATCAAAGCGAAATCTCAAAGCAGCTTTGCACACATGGTAATAGTTTTTTGGGGTGCCCGGTATATCATTCCCTGCTTCCAATATTCCAAAATCTAAATTAGAACGCGAGAGAAGGAATATAGTTTGAAGGATCAGATGACTTGTTTTCTCACAACGTAATCAATCTATCAGTCAATGAATCAAATCACCCTATCACAATCAATCAATGAATCAAATCACCCTATCACAATTAATTGCGTAAATGTCATATTTAGCCGGGATTTTAATTTTTTGTATTTTTTGTTTAATGTAGAATGCAAATGACAAAGATAGAAGAAATACTAATAAAGCGAACGCTGAACGTTATGAGAATGTTTAGGTTGAGATCAAGATATATCGCTGTGCAAGAAAAGGTTGGTCATTTTTAATATCGTTTTTGTTGGCCTTGATTTGCTCCTAACTATTTTTGAACATTGTAAAGCCAGCTTTAACTAAATTATATACATACGTACACACACATATATAAGGGTTTGTGTTTTGTTGATGATATTTTTTTTATTTTTGTCGCGACCGTATTAGTCTTGTATTTCATTTTGTAGCTGAAACTAATGGCAACTATTCACCAAACCCAGCCAACGATACAGATATTGCTTTCAACGTCAGATTTTATCAGTGCTTTGGATTTAATAGATACATCATTGGAAATTTTACAACAAGAATTAGCAGGAGTGCAATGTTTCAGGTGTGACAGCGCATGTGTGTCGCATGTGTTAATTTAGCAACGGTTTTAAAAATGTTTTTTAAATTATTTTGTTAATTATTGAGTTTTTTTTACTATTATGCTAAATGTTGTCATTTTTTTTGACGACAAAACAAAACTTTAATGAGGAATGCATATTTCTAGGAACTATTCTTCAAAAAGTTATTTTGAACTTGTAATTTAAGCTTCCTAGAACCATTTATATTGAATAATGTTTTTAAATTTATGCTTCTATTTATTCTTGTAATGTTTATTCTTGTAACGTTTATTTTTCATACTAAATTTATCCTTTATTAATGTTTAAGATTTTATTAGATAAATTTGTTAATGTTTAAGATTATGCAACATTTTATTTGGATGCAATTCTGAAGCAGACACTAAGCAAAACTAATGTTACTGCATGTCAGCCACCCATTATCAGAATTATTATTGTGCACACTAAGTTCAAATTGTTTGAAACTTTGAGCTCCTATAAAATTTTTTGGGTACAATGTTCCCAAGTCGCCATAATGTTTGCAGTCCTTTTTACGATATCTTCATACTATTCCAAAAGGCATCTTGGATCGCAGCTATCAGAAATGAAAAACGTCATCGAGAGAATGATGGAGGCAGATTTTGTTGATTTTGCAATTGCAAATCTTGAACGACCTCCGAAATCAGATGGAGTGGATGTTCTATATGAAGAAGTAAGAAAAATAATTATTATTCATTGCCAGCTCTTTCAACCTGAAAAGGGATGTATAGGCCACTGATACACAACATAAATCGTCAAATTTCCAGGGGTGGGCGTAAACAGAATTTTCAACTTATTTAGGATGTTTTAATGAGTTTATTCATGGAAGAAGTTTGTTTGTTTGTACTATAACGGCACATACAGGTGTCTCAAAAGCGTGTTCCCTTTTCTTTGAGCATTTCCAAGATGGGAACGAGCTTTATATGTATACTTTGTTAATCTCCAGATTCTAATTTTAGAGTTTTGTGCAATTTCCTCCAAAATTCGTAAAAAGCTCGAGAAGTTTCGAGTCTCGACATTTGTGTGAAGACTAAAACTAGGCGATCGTGTTTCTCCATATTTTGAAGCGAAAGCAAGCTTATGGCTAATGTCAAACTGAACTATTTAATAATATCATGCTTCTCCCTTGAACTCAAATAACTAATTTATTTCAGTACTCCTTTGAAATTTTCAAAAAGGCAAAGAAAAGTTTTTATAAAACACCCTGTATGAAAATTATCATAATTCATATTATATTCTTGGTCGATTTGAGCATAATTGCAGTCACCAGGCTCGGTGAAGTTTATTACCATTTTTGATACGTTTTCTTATTCAGATTAACAAGAGCAGATTGTGTAACAATAGTGAAATCAACACGCCAATTTCAAAGCAATTATCCATCGAAGACAAAGCGAATTCTCTCAAGCAGAAAATCAAAACAAACAAAGCCATGATTTGATTTACGGCTTGAGAGAATTCGCTTTGTCTTGACTAGCTGATCGCTTTGAAATTGGCGTTTCGATTTCACTATTGCTACGAAATCTGCTCTTTTTATTCAAATTATAGTTACTATTGTTTTGTCATATGTTCTTACTCCAGGAACGTCTGTTATCAGTTGTATTGGGACTGTTGCATCAGAAGAGATTTCGGTTTTTGAATCTTTACAAAGACAAAGTTTATTCTGTTATCAAATCTGCCATAAAAGAGGTATATAATATTTTGCTTTTTTAGTCACGGCCTTATAGCTAATTAAACAACAGAAAATAAATTGCGGTTATTAAACGATTTTGAGATCAGCTTCTTGATGTACGGGACGTAAGAGGTCAGCTTCTTGACGGTACTTCAGGAAAATATTCAGACTGCAGCTTCTTGACGTACGGACCTAACGCAGTGATTATATGACATTCGAAAATAGTATCACTTTTTGTGGCCTATGCCCAGACAGAGAAGCCTTTCCTTCCTTCGTAATTGGTTTCTAAGGCAATGCCGTTCCAATACGGTTTTGAAAAATATGGCTTTTACGGACCACTGACAAAGAACCTGTGAAATTGCTATGTTGCCAACCTGAGAAGCCGTACTTTTGAATGCCATATAATAATGCACTTTTTCAAATGCGCAAAAATCATCTGTTAAACGAGTAGATGAGAGAGTTCTGCAAAGATCAGTATTGTGGCCAATCCTTTTTATTTTTGTTTTCAATGACATGCCATCAGCCACTTCTCTGAAGCCGAGACCTTTTATTAATTCACGCATATACTGTTTATAGTTTATTAAGTTTTATTCTTTATTAGGAGAAAATCACTGCCCCCTATATTTCTTTGGAGTCTTTGCTATTTACAGTATTAAATTTATGTTTCCAGGAGGTTCATTCTACGCTGTATGATCAAAGCAGCCAATCTGACAACGAAGAGGAAAGGTAAGAAATTGGTTGAAGCTGGTAGTGAAAGACAGATTCATTGTGGGTTGTATTTCAACAACTAGAATAGCGCAACCTTTATACCCAGCCTACTGTTCTCACCGGTTTTTATAGACTTTTATTTATTTGTAGCACTATATTGTGAAAGTATTTCGAAATTTTCTTTTTGTCATTTGGGACCATTTTATATATCTAATTAATTTAAACGATTTCTAGTGGTGTTTTTTGAAATTTTTACAATTTTGAAAATTTTTTACCACGATGTTGAACACGGGGTTACGTAAAAGTTGGCTGTTTTCAACTGCGAGAACACCCGTTTTTCAACGAATGAATTGCGCCGGGAACGCTCGGGAAACTGACACATGATATAGTTAATGAGTTCTGAATAACAGAGCTTTCTTGTTGTTTTTGTCAGCATCTTAACATACATTTTTAATTCATTGCCCCCTGAAGGTGCCATGGCACAATGGAAAATAATACACATTGAAGAAAAAGCAGGGGGTAAATATGCAAGCGAAGTGTGCATAAACAAGATTGAAAGGTCTTTTTTATTAACTTATTGCGCTCTAAAGACGCTATATGGCGCAATCGAAAATAGCATAGATTAAAAAATAGCAGGGTTAAATAGATTGAAAGTTTGTATTAAAACATTATAAGCAAATTTTCTATTAAGTTACGCCCAAATTTGCAAATGTACACGCCCTGCTGATGTTTACTTATTAAATGATTTGTATTTAGTGAGTCATTTTAAAGCTATTGATTCATTTTAAGATTTGTATCAAAGTAAAAAAAATCACTACTGTCTATAATTATAATGAATTTCTTGTAGCCCAAGAGTGGGAGACTCAATAAGAGCAATTACTCATCAAGTCTGGGTCGATTTAATGAAGAATGTATTCAAGGTTTCACTGCAAATTTTGACAAAGATCAAGGTATTGTTTAAGAGTTAATTTTTTCACGCTCTGATTTATTTTAAATGAACAGTCAAATTCTACTGGTTGACCGATTACTGAAGCCTGTGCTGGCACCTAACTCGGTTTCCTGAGCTTTTATGTGAGAATGAGTAGAATCTAGCCGAAACTCAGATAGCCGAAATACTAAAATCTCTCAAGAGATATACGAACCATTTAGAATTTGAGTTAGAGGCCCTTCACATGAGGATTTTTAGACCGGTTTTGACCGGGTCTACTAATTTGCCTCCTGTTCACATGAGTATTTCAAACCGTAATGCGCATTCGTTTTTCCTGTAAATTTGATGCACTGATTTTCTATCAATAAAAAAAGGCGCGAAATGATTCAGAACAGCAGAGAACCATCGTTTGATTCCAAGTGTCGTCGTTCTCGAAGAAGCCACGGTGATTTTATTCAGCCAAAAGTAAATGGATGGCGCCGAAATGGACAAATCAACTCCGAGATACTCAGTTCGCCCGAAATGAAAAGAATCCTGTTTACATGGAAAATTATCAAAACTTCACGCTGACCTGAAATCTCAGACCGGTTTGAGAAGCCGAACTGAGTTTCAAGGCGGCGTGAGTTTCAGTTATCCTAACTCATGTGAACACTCTAAGAGCTCTGACCAGAGACCGAATTGAACTCACGACGGCGTGAGTTTCAAACCGGTCTGAAAATCCCTTAGTGAGTGAGAGTTTGAATAGTTCAGCTGTACCGGGTGATCAAAAACCTTTAACCAATTGCAGGGCGGCTGTGGCTCAAAATCCACCAAATTAAGAATCTCAAATTGTCGAATTCTTCAAATAAATCCGGATTAAACCTATAGGTGATAGGGTTAAATTTTTTACATCTCACTATGATATGAAGTATATATATATATACGAGTCAAACTATGATGATTTATATTATACTGTATATATATATTTTATTGATATATATATATATATATATGTAATTTTTCTTCAGTTGATCCACGAAAGCTTTTCCAAAATATTGACGATAGCTGCTGGTCACAATTTGGACGATATTGAAAACATTGATAGAGGTCTAGAAAAAAGCGATAATGAGCAACAAAGGTTTTTGAAAATATTTACATTTGTTTTTTTGTATAATAAATATATTCATTTGTTATCATTTTTGAAACTGATATTTTCATATGACGTGACTCGCCAATGGTTATATCTCAAAAAAAAATGTATTTACTCAAACAAGCGCATTGTCTTGTAAACGAGGATGACTCGCAAACTACTAAGAACAGATTTGTTCTTAAAAATGAACATTTCAAATTAACTTTGTAATAATGAAATATAGAGCTGTTATTTGTCATATATCTGGAGATGATGTGTGCCATTATTTTGACTGTGATATAACAACGTCATTATATATTGCATCTTTTATTCACAGTGGTGGCTCAACGCTGCTAAGTACACCAGAATACAACAGACTATCTACTGAGAGCAAAGAATTGTTGTGGTCTGCTTGCGAACTGGCACAAATCAGATGCTCAAAATTGATAACTATGAGGTCTAAGGTAATTTGTTATGAGATCTAAGGTAATTTCAAGATGTAAAATCACACCTTGGACTTTATAAATTTATTAACCCCAAAATTTATGAGATGTAAAAAATACATACCCTAAAAATTAGCTATGGCCAACAATTGTGACAAAAATCCTAAAATGTGATCAATTATTTTGAAAGATGATACTCGCCCAAAATGGCACATTCCGTTCCAGTATTTATGGTAGTTACCCCACCCCCTGTGTTTAGTAGTTAATGATTGACGTTTGAAGCTAATATATTAAATTTTTATTTATTTTAAGGGTGGAGCATTAGACCTATTGTCTTCAGCAGAGTTTGTGTTATTAGCACGGATGGTAGAAAATTTTGTAAGTGACTGTGAAAATGTCTGTGGTCGCCAGAGTTATAATTTGAGAGGCACTTTATTATCACAAGCAAAGAGGTTTGTGGAAAAGTTTCACGATGAACGAAAACATAAACTAGGGTGAGTCATTTTATTTTATACCGAGTTGCCCAACAATTATTTTATATTATACCGAGTTGCCCAACAATCATTTTATATTATACCGAGTTGCCCAACAATCATTTTATATTATACCGAGTTGCCCAACAATCATTTTATATTATACC
>JAYJMH010056916.1:1501-12757 GCA_036873815.1 Phacellophora camtschatica | reverse complement strand
TAAACACTTTGCACAGTAAATAGACCTGTTTAAACTACAGAATCTATGGGTTTCTAGCTTTTGTAAGGATTTGCCTTAATCACCAAAGTGCACGCTTAAATGAAAGTCAAATTTTCAAAACTTAATCAAAGAAAAATACATGCAAGCCTCAATGAGAATTCAATTGACCTACACTGACACAATGATATGATTTCATCTTGGTTGTGAGTTTTTATTTATTTTTAAGAATGTTTCTATTTTTAATATATTAGGCAGCATTTGGAAACCCCTGGTAGATACGAAGATCTAGCAACTTACTACACACAGTTTCGCAGCTGTCCAAATAAAAACAATACTGTAATATCATCTGCAGATGAAAGAAATCTTCATGTGATAGACGAATTACCAGTTTTGAAGGTTACTTTTAATTATTTTTAATTTGTATGTTTGCATTATGTCTTATCATTGACTTCCATTTAAAACTTTAATTAGTTAATATTTTTACAGAAAGTTTCCTAACAAGGAAACTATAAATATGTCTTCTGGGGTTTTAAAGACATTTGCTGGCCTTTATTGCACCGGTTGCCCCATAAAGAACCAGATAATCTTTGCCATTGCTATTATAAACCATATTCTGCACCAAACAATGATAAGTTGATAACTAGTTAAAAATGATTTTTGGCAATTTTTTACTATGCTTAGTCTTGCACTTTAAACGATTTTCGAAAACGTTATGTTATTTGAGAACACATGGACAAAGAATTTCCTACAGATTACATTGGCACACCCAGTAGCTTACCAATGCAATTTTTCATAACTCATTTTGATTAATATATTCACAATATATTGCTCTTGTTATTTACCTTGCATACCATTTTTTTTAATAAATGCCCAATTTTTTATTCTGAAATTGTAATATGTTTTTGAGGGGAGCCTCAGTTTTAAATTTTAGGGGTAGTAAAACTACAATAAATATTGCCAATGAATGTAATGAAATATTTCCAACAGAAAAATGGAAACTTTATTCAACTGAGGTAATTATTGCCTGTCTGTTTCTCATTTTGGAAATTCCAGAATGGGAGTTTATTTGCCAGGAATATTTTTATTTTGGAGATTTGAAGGGTGTGTTTGTTCAAAGGAGGTTCTTGTTTGAGGCAGGCACGTGGCAGAGGAGAGTGTCTGGAATCTTGACGGCAGTCAAAGGATTGTAAACAATTATAATTACTAGGGAATTTCGACTTTGATATCTTGTGAAATAAATGCAAGAAAAGCAACACTTGAAATAATCTATGAATTGATAAATTTGTTTTTCAGTGAACTTTTAAGATCTTTAAGGTAGTCAATTCCTGAGAAATGATGCATTATGATTTGACGAATTGTCTCATAATTTTTTTTAGACTTGTTGGAGGGGCAATATGTAATTTTGATTTCGTTTATTAACAGATAACTCATCCGGCTGGCTGTTTTAGCCAACTCATAAAATTTCTTCAAGAGAAAATATTCGTTTTGTGGAAGCTGGTACTTCTTCAAAAGAGAATTTTGTTTTTCTCACCTCCACCAGCTGGAATCACTTCATATAGAGGTAAGGAGTTTGTGCACTTCTTGGCAGTACCGTAGCCCCCCAATAATTTTAAAAATAATTATTATTTAAAACAATTGATTAATCAAACCTTTGGTCTCTATTGTTCTTTGAACAATCGACCCCCTCAATCTGGAATAGCTTCCGACGGAACTGTCTTGGTTATTAAAAAATATATCATTTCTTGAAAATGTTCAAATAGATATTATCATGTATGCATTTTATTTTAAAGGCATTGAGTCACTATAAATAATGGTTAGTTTTGGAGCTAGTTTTGCGATGTTTTTATTTTATCGTGTGAAATATATATGGACTTTTCTACACTTTCAAAATATAGCTCTTTGAGTAAAGCTTTAACATTTTAAAGTTTCAAAATTGTATAAAGGTTTTTCACCTTTTAAATCTTTCTGATAACTTCAGATAACAATATCGACTACTAATGAACAGGCTTTTAGATCGAAATTCAATAAACAGAACATTAGAGTTACAGAGTATTGTAATCTATTTCAAATTCAAGACAATCGTTTTATATCATCCATCCGTTGATTGGCTAATAAAATTTTGACATTGAATCATCGTGACTCGGCAACATTAACAATTCAAGTTTATCTTTAACGTGGCTCAATATATTTCAATATTTCTTATCAGTATTATAAGAATTTTGATTACTTCCAAGGGGTGATTAGACTGTCCCCAAGTATATTTCTTTTTGATACAAATTGAGAACTGAGAACTGTATTTTTAATCCAACAACAAACGGAGGAAATTCGGAACAAAAAAATGAGGAGGAGGAAAAAATAAACGTAAGGAGAAATCTTTCGTTTCATTTCCCCCCTCCTCCTCAGTTTCCTTCGTTTATCACAAGTTCCTTCAGGTTCTTTTCTCGGATTAAGAGATAAATTGAAGTATAGAGGGTAATGAGATAAGGAGCTTTGTATTTCTCGTTGATAGTTTATTGCACGTGTTTGCTTGGAAGTCACGCCGTACCATTTGTAGAAGAGTGGCACCCAAATCCCCTTTTTTCAGTTAACGTCATGGATATTCCAATGCTAAAAAAGCTGAGTCAATACGTCGCATGTGAGTAGTTTTTATCATCAGCAATATGTTTGTTTATTTTAGATTGCACGTGTACAGGGTGAGAAAAAAAAGTTTCCATAATTAAAAGATCATCAAAATCCGAAAAAGTATCTTATTGTTTTTGCACGGTTATCCAGATATAGGGCTATGTTAATTATCATGTTTTATCATATCTAGATATAGGGCTATGTTAATGTCTTGAAATTAGTTAAATGCATCTCAAGGCTTGCAGCAGGAAAAAAACCAGGTGGCCCTTAAATTCTCCCATGCTTGCAAATATGCACTGGAGGAGCTTTAGTTTTGATAATTTTGTTTTTGCTTGACCCTGATGCGAGAAGCTTCAACTTGACTTTTGGCATATCGTTTACCAAAATCTACGAAGTAATCCTTGAGCTATAGTGAAGGAAACCCAACGTATTTTATTTTTTGCTTGGGCCCTCCACGGATCCTATAAGCAAAAGAATGAGAAAAAATGAGCTATACTCAAAACCATTTTATGAAGGATTTTCAACAAATTGCAGAAACAGAAATCATTTGCTTTTAGCTTCACCGAGTATAACTCAGTGATTACTGGATAGGAATTTGGCAAAATATCAAACTATAAATTGGAGCTATTAATATCAAAATCAAACAAAAGCAGAATTATGAAAACTAAAGCTCTTTCCCCAGTAACTTTGCAAACGTGGGAACTTTTCACATTATGCTGGATGGTTGCATTTTTTGTTCAAGTATGGAAGGATGAAAAATTTATCAACCGTTGCAAGAGACTACTATAAAATGTAACTTTTACTTGTAAACTGATCATTTTGTCTGAGGGAGTTGGATACATTGCGAATTAAGGCGTTTATAATATGGCGTATTATGATCGCATTTAGAGCCTGTTCACCGGATTACGATTGCATGTTAGGTCTGAGCAAACCATATAGTTCTTTGAGATCCTACTTGCATCAACCATTCAAAGATTTGAAGCCTATATCCATGTAAAAAAGCTTTTAATCCACAAAACATATCAGGATTTTCAAAGAATTTGTATGATTGTTCCGTTGATTTTGTTACTGATTTTTTTTAGAATAGAAACTAGCTGATTAGATTTATCTGAATTTCATTTATTAAGGCACAACTGAGAAAATATCTGAGGCGAAACCTGAAGGAATGAACCATTGATTTTATTACTGATTTTTTTAAAATATAAACTAACTGATTAGATTCATCCGAATTTCATTCAAGGTACAACCGAGAAAATATTTGAGACGAAGCCAGAAGTTTATGATGCATTTGTGGATAATCAGAACGTGATGCTGTGTGATAACCTTGCATCGATTGGAAGGATTAATACTACAGACAAAAAACGATATCAACAGTTATCTTCATACAGGTGGGTACATGTTTTATCAGTTTTTCTGATGCTTTCGTGGTATTGAAGGTTGCATGGTATTGTTATGGAGTAAAAACCCGCATATAAGAATCTATAAATTTGTATGAAAAGCAATTTCTTGCATGCAGTACATCGTAATGCACAATAAGGATTTTGAAATTTAAAATGTACTGTAGAAACCCGCATATAAGAACCTTATGTTTTGAAGATGAGCCTAATAAACGCAATCTTGGGGCATATGAAATTCCAAAATGCTCAAATGAAGGGGTCAATCTACTCACAAGGTGCAGAAACTATTCTTTAACTCTCATTGATTTTTAAAGTCTTCTTAACCATTGATCTTGCGTAACCTTAAATGTTGCTAGTATGCACATGATGTTCGTAATCGATAATCTTTATGGTTTCTCCGCTTTTGCTTGTGACAGGATTCATAATTTTATTTTGTTGTTACTTTTACAGCAATTACCAACTATTTAACGGAGGAGATGTTACAGACGATGAAAAATTATACACCAGGTAAGAGTTTTTACAATTTGAAGCAACATTTTGATAATTTTATAGTTTTTCGTGTATTTGATCGTGCCTTATGAGTTGCAATAGGCATATACTTATTATGCAATGTTTGAGTGGTTGCCATGCACTGACATTTCCGAATTTCGACCTTATTTGGACAGAGGGAGGTTCATCCTAATAGTAGGATGATCTGTCTCTATTCTCTTTCAGATCAGAATTCGGATCTTTTTTATGAAGGAAACTCAGACAGATAATAGAGGCAGATTATCGTACCTCTTTGTAAACAGGCTGAGCCAGATGGGTGCGAAGGGACTTTTTCAGTAACTCGTCAAATTTGAAAAAGTGACAAAAAGAAAAACTATTGCCCCAAGATCCCTATCCGGCACCCCTCATTTAAACCTTTGGATCCGCCCCTACCTGTTCATATTCAGCTGGAAGTGATAATATTTTCCAAATAGCGTAAACTTTGTACTTTTCATGTTTTCTATGCCAATGAGTCCTTCATTCGACTTTTGCATTGCACGCTTTCTAAAATGTAGAAATGTTGAAGAATAAACTATTATTTACCAAAGCTCGAAGTGTAATTTGTTTTTTAAACTGTTTAAGCGAAATTTGCGACTTTATAAGTGCAAAAGTTATTTCGATGGCACATGGTCCCTCGCAGAATAGTTTGATTGTGTGCGTTTAGGCTGAACTAAATGTATAGAATATCATTGAATACAATATAACGAAAAGATCCCCGTTTTTTAGAGATTTCAAACATTTCTGATTGGGCCTACCAACCTGCACATTTTAGAGCATAAGCTTTATTTTATAAAACAGACACCGAAACGAAGCATATCTTAACTAGGAAGAGTTGCTCTTTCCAATCATGTGTTTTTGCCCGCATTTTCTCCTTAAACAACGAAGTATTTTTAGATCGACGGTGTAGTCTTTGGAAAGTTTTGTTCTAAGTTTGACAAGCTAACGATCGATATCTTAGCCGAAAAGATTTAGCAGACATGGTGCAAAAACATAACTGTGCACATTTATTTGGTTATACTTTACGCGTTTTCGTCCTCAAAACAGCTATTGACACATTGTTTCAAATTTCAGCGTTTTCTAATAAAAAAGGGATTTGATTTAAATGGCAGCTGATAAAATTTTACTGCAATCGCAGCACGGGCTTTAGGAAAAGTAAAGTTTGTATTTATTCTCACTTCTGTTTTTCATTCTACTTGTCCTACATTCCGTGGTTTGAATTCGGTCATGGGAAACGATCCTCTTTTCTCTTGTTTCCCTGTGACCGAATTCAAACCACGGAATGTAGGACAAGTAGAATGAAAAACAGAAGTGGGAATAAATGCAAACTTTACTTTTCCTAAAGCCTGTGATCACAGTTGTTTTTATCACGAAAAGAGCACACGGTAATCAAAATAAATGAAAAAATAAAGGTTTAAATCCATGTTTAAGAATTGCTAATTCGTTTGTCGTAATTGGGAACCTGCATCATTCGTTTCAAAAAAATGTTTTACGCAATGTTTCAAAATTGTAAATTGATAAACTTTTTCGGAAATAAAAGTTGTTTTTTTATTGTGTTACAGACAAGCCTCCTTTTTAACATTGATGAACCTCACATAAATACAAAAAACGTTAAAACTTCGATGTCTTTTGGGAGAGAAAGAGGCAATAATAACCATTCTCAGTGCAATTACAGGACTATTTCGAGGTCCAGGTTCTATTTCTGAAAAGATCTATTAATCATATTTAAAATTCGTAATTGATAATTTAAAATCTTTTTTGTGGAAATTGACTATGAATTGATAATGTTGTTTATTTTAGTGAAAGTATTTCGTAACTCACACCACCAAGGGCGCCTACCTTGTATGAATTGGTTTATTGGTTGGTTGTATTTCATGACATAGTACACAGAGCGCTTGCTGTCCTGTTATTTCATGTTACTGACACATACTTACCGTATACATGCGTCGTAACTTGCTCACCTAAACCAGAAGTAGTTAGTCTATTACTGACACCTGCATTTAAAACCATAGAAATATTTGAAACCACAAAATTATGTACGTGCTCCGTATACTATGTCACGACACACAAAACTGCACTTGGAATAAAACCAATTCATACAGGATAGGGTAGACGACTTATTCACACAATGCACGTTTTTTTCATTGATCATCTTTTCTCTGTTTACATTCAGGTTCTTTGTGGAAACAAACAATAAGCTTTTTAAAGTTTTATACGAAGTAGCAAGTAAGTATGATCGAACTTTAACTGCAGAGGCAGTAACGGAAATGGGGCTGGACCCTTATCATGATAGATTATTTATAGCACGAATTGTTGATTTGTATAATATAAATGTGGTTTTACCTGAGGTAGCATGTTGTTGATAGTCAGAAATAGTGCACGCATGAGTGCACGAATGTTAATGAAGAATCGTAAATAATAATAGAAATTTAATCTAACCCTCAGAATTGGTGACAATAGAAGGTTTTACATCCGACCACTGCAAAAATATAAATGCTCGTTTAGGGACCAATATATTTGGGTAAATTGGGATGGGTCAATTGTCGTCAGAGACTGCCCTCGTCGCTCTGGTTTGTGGTGGGGTAGGAAGAAAGGACATGGGTATCGTTGCTTCAATTCTTGTTTTGCCCCCATTTAACAGATCAGGTCTGCCTACGCCACCGCTGTATATACGTTTGGTCAAATCATTTATTATCTGTTTAGATAATAGATAGACACGTTAAAGTGTGTTAAAGGCTACCAGAAGTCTTTACACAAGTTCAAAATTGAAAAAGATAAAGTTATCTTTGAATTTTAATTCTTGAAATTCAATTCAAGAAATAACAATGCAATATCTCAAGAAATAAGTTAATTTCCCATCACTAAAATTTCATTACAAAATTCTAAGTGCATGTCGTATTTTTAAGGGGTTATTTTAGATTTTTCAATACCAGTTTTATTTGTCACCGGGTGTCCCAAAAAACGCAACAGCTTTGATCAAGGCTTTATTCGAAACAAGTTTTAAAATAGTTCTTGACAGTCAACTTGGTATCAAACCTGTTAGCATTTTTTTTGGAAACCCCCGATATATTTATTTGGTTTCTTGTGGAATATTTTGCACAACTAATTTGGGCGTGGAAAGTAAAAATTTATTTAAATTTTCTTTATCAGTGTTGTCAAGTTCTGCTGTTTAGATCATATAGACCTTTTCGGAATTTATGGTCGTTCAGGAATTATTATGCAACAGGACTAGCCTCGTTTTCAACATTAATGAAATTTCCATAAGTGCAGAAACGTTTAAACATAGTGTCTTTTATGTCTTTTATTATGTCTTTTATTATGTCTTTTGGGTCCTTTGCGAGAGAAAGTGGCAAGAATAATCATTCCCAGTAGTAATACAGGAATAACCACGAGGTTTTATTTCCGAAAAGATCTATACTTTACCGAGCAGCCAAATTAATGATGAATGACGAAAACGCTGCGATTTTTTCCGGCGGGTATGCAGATAAGAAACTTTCACATCTTCATGCGCGTATATGATTTATCAGAGAAGGGGGTTCAAAATTGTTCTACATTTGCGAAATAGAAATTGATATGTATGTCAGATACAAAGGAGGGTAATTTCCTTGCTATGTATGTCAGATACAAAGGAGTTTATTTCAATACTCTGGACAAGCATAAGGGTTCCTTGGAGTCTTATTGCACCCACCGGGCGATGTGAAATGCGAACCATACCGTAGGCAGTTTTTGGATTTTTTCACTGTGTAGACACCATAGATCATTAATGAATTTTAAATATTTTAATTTTCTTAGATTGAATTGAAATTATTGTCACATTAAAGAATTGTAATTTTTTTTAATTATGCAAGGATAGTTCCTAGAGGATACTGTAGTTAGGATAAAACATTTATGTGAAATAAAGAAATTTTAATTTGGTTATTTTTTCTGGAATGTTGTCTTCTGTAATCTCCAAGTAAATTTTATCAACTCATTTTATTTAGCCAAGTAAAGCTACGCGTACGCTAAATAAGGCAATAATTTACATTTACCGGTAAAAAAAGAAATAAAGAGAAAACAGGTTTGGAAAATTATCAACTAAAACGCTTTTTGCCCTGTGCAAGAGCATATAGGATTGATAAACGATGGAAAACGTAATAATTTCAGTAAATTTATCTTTTGAATTTGCATGCAGTCTATAGACCCTGGTTTCTCTGATCTCTTTCAAAATGAAACTAGATAGGATTTGCATGTTAATCGGCCATTTCCCTCGTTATTATTATATGAAGTGGGCCTGGGGAGGATTTTTTTAAATTATTTATCCACGTAAAAATTCCATTTTTTCTTTCGATTTACTGTTTTACAAAATTTTTACTTTGTTAAAATTAAATGAAAGATTCATTTTAGTATTGCCTAGAAATTTTTTTATTTGCCTATTCACTTTAAATAGGGAACTTGCCGATTTTTTTTTTTGCTTTGCGCCACACCCAGCTGTTTTTGGTTTTATCCTGCGCAGGAACATTTATAAAGAACGCTGTGAAGTAGCAGTTTGATTGTGTTGCTGAGCAACTGATCAAATGATCAATCACTGAAACTTCATTTAGGCCAAATGAATGCACAACACAACGTTAGCATTAGCACAACAAGTTGAAGGAGAAGCACAGTAAAGTTTTGAAAGCTTTGACAATTGAGATGACAAGCGCTAGATTGCCATACATACCCAAGAATGCAGGGTAAGTCTAGACTTAATTTAATAAGTTAGAAAGAAAGAAAAGATTAAAGCCAAAAAGGCCTAAAATAAAAGAAAATTAATAAGCAAACATAAACAACAGAATAACAACCACAACAAGAAGTTTTTAAAAATTATCATTCAAATCTCTTTCTAGAAAAAATAGCCCGTTATGGAATGATTTTTATTGAAAGTCAACTTTGATTTGCGTATTTTGATCAAATTGCTAGGCTAATCAACTTATTGTTATTATATTTGTTCTTTTTTCCTTTAACTTTTGTTGTTTTTATAATATAAAAAGTGCATAACTTTTGTTCCGTTAATAATATAAAAAGTGCAAAACTCTGACACGAAAATTGTTATTCTTTAATACGAAGGAGTGTCTGGTGAGCTTTTTTCGGTTTTTAAATATCTTTTATAGCTTTTCAAATTTCAATGAATTTGCCAAATATTTTCATTATTTGTAACGTCATTTTGGTGTTGTGCAATGTGACAAAATATAAAATGACTTATTACTCAAAAATTACTGAAGAAAAATCAATAAAAAATTGCATAGACACGGAGTCAATGCTTTTTGTTTGTTTATGTTTTCTCCTGACTGAATTGAATAAAATTCACACCCTGTGGCATTGCTTGAGAGTGAGATTCCAAAAGTTTCAAGCGGCATTGACCTCAATTGAAATTTTTGTTGGATATTAATTTACATGTGTCTTGGATCATTACCTAGTCCAGGGCCATACTGTGGAAAGTTTGTAGGTTGTGCCAAAGATCTTCGGCATGGCATCTTGGCAAACACGAACTTGGCGTGGCGTGGATTTTATTAAATTTGCTGGAAAACAGGTTGGCATGGTGTAAATTTTAGGATGGCTTGTAACTGCAAAAATTTGGTGTACTGCACTGCAGCACAAGTAGAGAACAATACAACAATTTTTTGAAATTGGCGTGGTACTCTTGAATGACACCGTTTTGTCACAATATATTGCATGTCAAAAATTGGTATAGAAATTCAGTGCACGAAAAACTAACTTTCCAGTATGGTTCCAATGGGCTTTTTTATTAACAAAAACATTTTAGCCTAGTCTCTTTGACTTCCATGTTTCTTATGATACTCTATTTAAAAGCCCCCTTGAACAGGTATAATCCAAGGCATGCAAATTAATCTCCAATGAATATTTTTGGAAAAATGTAAAGAGTGAAGCATGAAATTAAATTTTATTCCAAAAAGGTCAAAGTCTCTTAAAATTTTCTGAATCTCTCTCTAACAATGCAACAAGGTGGGAATTGTATTCAGTTTGGTCAGGAGAAAACCGACATGATCAAACAATCAATATTTGAAACCTATGCTGGTCTGAAATGAACTTGGCAATGCCACAAGTCTTACTTTTAACTCAAAATGTTTTTTGAGCTGAATTCAGTTATTTGATTGGTCACTCTTGAACCTTCAAAGGGGATGCCAACTGTTTAAAAAGTTGATCAAGCCTGAGTGTTCTCGAGAGTGTACTTTACCTTTTTCGTGTGACTTTTTGTTAAAAGTGTGACTTTTTGTCAGCTGTGCTTCCTCTCTGGTCTGCAACACAAACAAGCAAATTGTCACTTTTTATGAATGACCCCTGCCCTCACCACTAGTAACTTGATAATCTTAATTTGAGCATTAAGAAAATTATTTTCAGATTTATATTCAACGAAATGAAGATTTACCAAATCTAAGTTAGAGTAAATATTTTGTTACAGGGCTACACAAATAACAACTCAGCTCTCAGGGCAACAAAAAGATGGTGGAATTGAGGCAAAGGCAAACAAGCAAGCTGTTTTCAAATTGACTGGCACTGGCAGCACTTATTGGTTGCCAAATCCTAAAGATCTGAAGGTAAAATAGGGACTTAATCCCGTGCTCATCCTTAATGTATCACATAATGAAATTTTTATGAAAGGTTGCCAAATCCTAAAGATCTGAAGGTAAAATAGGGACTTAATCCCGTGCTCATCCTTAATGTATCACATAATGAA